>LPNX010014143.1:737347-795368 GCA_001517045.1 Pseudotsuga menziesii
CTCAAGATCCTTAGATCTGATAATGGTGGTGAGTATGTCAAGTCTGAGTTCATCCAGTATTGCAAAGATGTAGGTATCTAGATGCAACATTCTATTCCTTACACACCATAGGAAAATGGTGTTGCTGAGAGAAAGAACAGATCATTGAAGGTGATGGCAACTTGCATGATGGAGGCTAAAATTTGCCACCAAATTTTTGGGCCGAGGCTATAAATTGTGCATCCTATATCCAAAATAGGGTGCCACATAAGCATATTTATGGCATGACTCCTTTCGAAGCTTGGAGTGGGCACAAGCTAGATGTGACCCATTTCAGGATTTTTGGCTCAAAGGCTTGGGCTAGAATTCCAATTGAAAAGAGGAAGGATTTGCAACCCCAAAGCCAAGAGTGCCTATTTTTTGGGTATTATGAAGATTAAAAAGGGTACAAGCTGATAAAATTGAGCACTAATAAAGCTTTCATTGAAAGAAGTGTTCAGTTTGAAGAAGATCCTTTAGCAGCAGTTGAAGTTGGAGAGTCCTCTTCACCACCACGACCATTGATTGTAAGTGAAGAGACTAATGAGTTTGATGATTATAACATGTTTGATAATGATGAATTAATTGCAGATCCTAACATCCCTACAATACCAAAGTGGGTAGAAAGGACCATTCATGCAGCTGGGGAACTAACTGGAAATCCTAATGACACTAGGAGGACTAGATCTCAATATAAGAGTGCCCTTTGTGTGAAAGATCCACTCTTTACTGAGAAGTGTTATTTTATGATAGATTATGATCCATAGACATAATAATATGCAACACATGATCCAAGATTGCAAACAACCATGAAAGAATAATTCAACCCGCTCCAAAAGAACAACACATGGGAACTAGTTGATCTCCCCCCAGAAAGCTAGTGAAGTGTAAGTGGGTATTTAAAACTAAGTTGGTTGCTGATGGTTCACCTTTGAAATATAAGGAAATATTGGTAGCCAAGGTATACTATCAAATACATGGTATTTATTACAATAATACCTTTGCACTAGTGGAAAAGATGGACTCTATAAGGCTAGCTCTAACCATTGCAGCTTCGAAGCAATGGGAGGTACATCACATGGGTGTGAAGTGTGCCTTTATAAATGGAGATATGAATGAAGATATTTATATGTAGAAACCATAAGGTTTTGTATCTAAGCCATCTTTAGTGTGCAGGTTAAAGAAATCATTGTATGGCCTCAAGCAAGCCCCCTGGGGCCTGGTATGCCAAGATTGATAGATTTATGCTGTCACTGAGTTTTGTTCGATGCAAGTATGATCCTAATGTCTATTTGAAGCTGATTCATGGTTATTTAATGATTATTTTTCTCTATGTGGATGACCAACTGATTACAAGAAGTTCAAAGAAAGAGATTTCCTCCTTGAAGGATGCAATGAACCATGCCTTTTCTATGACAAATTTGGGATTGTTGAGCCAATTCTTGGGTCTAGAAATTGCTCAATTCCAACATGGAATCAAGGTTCATGAGTCAAAGTATGCTTCAAATTTTCTCACCAAGTTCAGCATGAAATATTGCAAGCCAAGAAAGACTCCATTCCTTTCAGGAATTAAGCTTGAGAAAGTAGGTTCTTCTCCTATGGTAAATAATACACTGTATAGGCAGTTGATTGGGTGTTTGATTTATATTACACATACTCGACCTGACTTATCTTATGTAGCTAGTGTGGCTTCGAGATACATGGATCATCCTCATTAGATCCATTGGAGAGCATCCAAGAGGATCCTAAACTTTGTTCAAGGAACAAAGACTCATGGGATTTTCTACAAAGCAAGATCTGAGTTAGAGCTAGTTGGATTTACTGACAGTGATTGGGCAGGTGACAACACAGATCCAAATTCTACCTCAGGATATGTGTTCATGCTTGCATAAGGAACAATCAGCTGGTCAAGTAAGAAGCATAGTGCCACAGCACTCTCATCTACAGAGGTAGAGTATAGAGGAGTTGTAAATGCAGCTACTCAATGTTTGTGGTTGCAGGGGATACTTGGAGAATGTGGTTTCGAATCAGAGTTTTCAATAGTCATCTATTGTGACAATAAAAGCACCATTTTAATCTCCACTGATCCAGTTCAAAGACAAAGAACCAAGCATATTGAGATCCATATGCACTATATTAGGGAGCTTGTGCATGATGTTACCATTGCTCTACTCTACTACGCATCTTCAGAACAAGTAGCAGATATATTCACCAAAGTATTATGTGAGAAGACCTTCAGTAATATCAAATCAGCGGTTGGGATTTATGATCATGTGGTGAAGAATGATTGATAACAATATTTCCAAAATTTTGTTTCCTTTCCATGTTTAAGGGAGGATTTTCTCACTGGGTTTTTGCCTCTTTCCTTGGTTGTATGGACATGCAATATGTAAAAGGGTGACTAAGCCTTGTTGCTAGGCCCTATAATTTTCTGATATTTACTCATAAATTCAGGCTGGGGGGGGGGGTTAGAATAATCAACCCATAGTTACCCATATTTGACATTAATTAATCATTTTTGTCTTATTCCTAGATTCCCTCTCTATGCTAGTTGACTTCCACATGTTCCTAGAAGTCAATACTTCCTAAATTGGGTCATGGAGCGCTTTGGAATCATCCTGGAAACATATTTAGCATGTTTTCTTTTATTCCTGGTTCCTAAAAGGGCATATCTTCTTTTTTTTTCTTCTGAAAGTTTCCTTGCTTTACAACAGTTTTAAAGCATAAAGGAAAAGCTAGTATAGGGGAACTTGCCTTGTTTTTTGACCACATCCCCCTCCTTCCTTTTCTCCAAACAAAAGCTTGAATGAATTGTATTTCCATCACTTATTATCTTTCCCACTTTCTTTAGCTAATTCGTGAGGATCTTCATAGATTTGGAAAGTCCTTTTTGCACCTATGGGGGATTTGACTTGATTTAGTAAGGTTGCTTTTTGACAAATTCGAATAGCAACCTAGTGCTTTTGAATATCTCATGTAATTATATATTTGAGCAGCCTATTACTTTATATGGTTGGATTATGTACACTTATTGAATAAAGGATTAAGTTATGCTCCAATTTTAGTCTCCTTTTGTGTGAATTTTGCATGTTTGATTAGCAATTTTGTGAGTGTAATTGATCTATCACTTGGGTTCAATTTCCACTAGATGAATTGACAAGAACCATTTTAATTGTGAAAATACATTTTTCTACATTTGTATGGTATAAATATATCGTCTTTTACCTACAAAATATACAATGGCCACCAGACTTTGAAAAAGCAAAGAGAAGGTATCTTAAACTAAATGCAATGAAGCATTGCATCATGGATGAAAAACTATTTTGGAAAGACCCAGGGTGTATTTTATTTAATTGCATTATTGAAGATGAAACAATGGTAATAATAGATGACTTTCACAAAGGAAAATGTGGTGGCCATCTTTCTTGAAGGAATATTGTGTATAATATTTTAAGATCTAGTTATTATTGGCCCATACTATTTTTTGAATTAAATTCAAGAGCTAGATCTTGTTTTGAATACTAAATATTTGCTAGAAAACAAAATTTGTTTCCCTTACCACTCAAGCCCGGAAGAGTTGAAATCAAGCCAGTAATATTTCAACTATGGGGATTAGAATTCATAGGGGGAATTCATCCTACATCTAGTGGACAACATAAGTGGACTATTATAGGAACAAACTATTTCAAAAAATAGGTAGATACTATTCCAACAAGATCAACTACATATGCAACCATCATCAGGTTCTTAGAGGAGAAAATTTTGGAAAGGTTTGGATGTCCTAGGAATATCATGAATGATAATGCACAAGAATTTAAATCTTCCAAAATGGTTTCATTCTGTCAAAATTACAACATAAAAATTAGGCATTCAACAAAATACTATCCATAGGGTAATGTCTTAGAACAATCATCAAATAAGAGTTTGATAAGAATAATTAAGAAGGTATAATTTGATAATAAAAAAATCTTGGGATTCTCATCTAAAATATTCCTTATGGGTAGATAGGATAAGCAGTAAACTATCAATAGGAACTTCACCATTTCAGCTTGTGTACGGTGTTGAGACCATTTTTTAATATACACTCACGATTATTAGTAATGAAGCTGGTACATGATGAAAAGGAAGAGCCAACATGTTAATCCTAGAAGAATTAATCAACTGATAGAGGTGAAACAAACAACATAGTAGGTGAAATATATATCTCAAGTGTATCTAAATAAATCAAAGGATATTTTTGATAGGAGGACTAAGGAGAGGGATTTATTTCAGGGAGATCTGGTTTTCAAGTAGGATGAGAGAAGAGAGGACTAATGAAAACACAAGAAGTTTTCCAGTTTTTGGTTTGGTCCCTTTCAAATCTCAACAATAGAAGATAATATTACTTTTCTTCACACCAATATGGATGGTGAACTCATGGGCTCCCTTGTGAATGTGCATTTTCTAAAACATTTCATAAAACATTGAGACCTAGGCGGTCTTGCCACTGTAATTAGTTAGTATAGATTCATGTGTTTATTTACACTTTGTAACTTTTACGTTAAAATTGGTCGAGTCTCTTACAAATTTGAAGTTTTTAAGTTTTACAGTTTTCAACAAGAACTTTTACATTCATTAAGAATTAAGAATTGAGTAAATAAAGGAAAGGGGACTTGAGTCCATATCCCAATAAGAAACTCACATACATGCCATTTAGCATCTTGAATGGAAGTAGTATCCCCAAGTGGAAACAATGCTTGGACATTAAAAACAAATTGGGAACCTATTGCATTCTTGATAGACAAGCGCTCAGGTTCTCAATCTTATTATGGAAGCGCTTAACTGACAATATGAGATTAGCGACTATGACCAAGGGAAAAAGGAAGGGGAATGAATTAGTGGAGCACATGATTGATAAAAAGCGTTAGAGATCAATGATTAACCTACATTCCATATTTTGAATTTGAGTGATTATTAACATAATGTGCATGAACCGAAAAATGCAATACCACAAAAATTATGTGGAAGACACTCATGCATTTCGGATCCTGAAGGTAGTTTCAAGAAACCGCCAACCTCAAGTATTGGAATCATTGTTTGATGGAGTTAGAATAATATGGGGTAGTGGGATAGCTAATAAACAAGTGGACCAAGGAAACCCATGGGTCCAATGACTCACAATTAAGTATGAGGTCCATACCATTACAAAGAACAAATGAACAAATGTACATGGATCGACAATAAATGCACAAAATTTTAAAATTTCAAAATATTCCTCGAAGTGTCAAACGATTCACTTTACAAATGGAGCTACAAATAACATATTGAATCCATGAATACTGATAAGAAAATTATGAAGCCAACCAACCTACAACGGTAACTTTGTATCATTTGGATACTTTTTTTTCTAAATTCTTCACTATTTTCAAGAATGGCTATTATTGAGAAATCCCAATTACCTAATAATGAAAAAAATGAAAAACCAAGGACGAGCACCTCATGGACATACATGGACATAATTCCATTACTAATGCTCAAGCTATTTTTAAAGAGTCTCGTGACTTCGTGCACCTTTGGGAGTCTAATTTCTCCCTAGCCACAATACTCCAAATATACAAAACTCTCCTACTAGTAAACAAGTTTTCAAATAGTATGATCTAACTACATAGAGGTACATACCAGGAGGATGCCATACATAATATCTTAAAAATAATCAACATAACCTTTTTCAACCAAATTTCCATCAACAAATTCCTTAAAATGCATCAATCCATCCATTAATCCAACAACCTTCTTCAAAAGTATGTTAGCTTCACATTTGTATTCTCGATAGATATGGGACAAGGATAAAAGGAGAATCATTGTTTGAGATCCAACACTATGTTTGACCATTGATGTAGTCAAATAACATCTAAATTGGATCGACCAACTGCCCCGTCAATGAACACTTTTGAATCTCCAACAATCTGTAAATTACGTAAGCCTCTTCTTTTATAAATCCACATAAGTTCCCACAAATATAAGATATCAACTTTTGTATTAGTTCCCTCTCCCACTCCCATCCACAAATATAGAACATGGTTCCTTTTTATCTTGAGGACCATACAAACCCAACATTTACCATCCTTTTCATCCCCATAAAAGTAGGAAATAGTATTGCTTTCATTAAAAATGGCTTAATAAGAGATCTCATAGGATTATTGTTCTTATCTAAATGGTATTCCAAGTATAAACTAATAGATTTATATCACACCGCAGAGATAGATGGACATATATACTAAAAAATGGATATGTTTCTAGTCTTCCAGAGCTTCCATACAACAAATAGTGGAATCTCTTTCATGCTTTTGTTTTTTTTAAACAATTAACAAAATCATGTATGTTATCTACACTCTGATGCATGGTAGTCGTCCTCTAAGGGTTTTTACCGAGTGCAAAAGGATGATGCAATTGATCTAAGACACCTAGGTTGGAGACTGGTTCTTGTTTGAAGAATACATAGAGATCACAATCTATGATTCAAATTTGGATTCCTATAAGTTACCCTCCTTTTAAAAGCCCAATATTTTGCATTAGAGTAAATTAGGTAGAGATTTTATCCTAATTATATTCACTTTGCTAAGAATAAAATTCCCATCACCTTCAAGCTGCCTAAAGAAGCATGTGCTTTTATTTTTAAAACCAGGACATCACATTCTATTGTTGAGAGCATACCAAAGGAGCTTAACATTACAAAAGGAAAAAGGTGGATATATGATCATCACAAGGTCCTTTAAGAAAAAATGTCAAAAGGATGAATTTGTAGAACACATACATCAACCCAATGAACAATTATAAAAAATGGCTAATTTGGAAATATGGGTGTATAAGTAGATTTTACAAGGAGATACCATACAAAAATCACATATGTCAAAACAATAAGTTATCTAGAGTCCTCAAAAGTAGGAAATATGGATCAAAAGAACAGGGGCAGAGATACACTCAGACATGGATATAGATGAATAGAGTCAAGATCAAACTAATAGTAAAAATAGCAAAATTCATTCAGAAAGATCCATAGTTGAACATCAAGGTCAGGGGGACACCTAAAATGAGACCATTGTCACTATTGAATGGTTTCCTACATCAACTCTTCTTATAGTGGAAACACCATCAAATTATTTAGATAAGGTAACTTCCGAGTCTAAACCTACCCCGTTCTCTCATTACTTATGAATTAAAAATCAGAATGTTCAAGTAAGGAGACACTTGTATCCTTAGAGTTGGAATTCACATGTAGAGGAGTCCAAATTGTTATTTTATCTAGATATGAAAGAAGGAACTTTAAAGATGGTTATGTTGGAACCTATATCTTAGAATCCAAGAAAATCTGCTGACTACAAAGCTACTCAAGTCACAATAGATGTAGATGCACTCAGTCCAACTGATAAAATCGACTGGAACATGTAAAATGGGGAAATGTTTTTTACAGAAGTTCTGAAATCCACTAATAGTTCGAATAAGATCCAAGCTCCAATTAACAATATTGAAAAATAGTTAAGACAATAAAAAGTGATAAGTAAAGCTAAACAATTGAAGATAACTAAGATAGGCTAGAAGGTTATATAATTAGGCATGGATCCAAGCAATACGACACCTATCCAATCATTAATAGTGGAGAAAGGTACATGGATACATGTATTGAGAAGGAATGTGAAAGGTTCTGATACTGAACATGTGCATCTACCTGAGTTGAAAGAAATACATGAGGAAAATGAGCAAACCTATAAGAAGATGCAGGAATACAAGGATAACTTGCAACATATTCAACAAGACAATAACACCCTTAAGATGGAAAACCTTAAATTCCTAGCTTCCAAGACTACTGCATCACCATTAAGAAGACCCCATAGATAATTAGGCTAAAATCTTGGTAGATATGAATATGAAGGAAGTAGATTTGAGTACCCTAAAGAACAATATCCAAAAGAAAGATGAAATTCTGGTCATACATGACATAGTAAAAAACATACAAGATATTAATGCAGAATTATAGTCTACCAAGGCAAAATTACAGAAAGAGGTAGACCATGCAACTAAAAAGTTGGTGGGAAGAGCTGCATTAAAGGGGGGAAAACATTAAGTGTGGGATCAAATAACGGTAGGATTGAAATAATATTCGAACTAATTTGTGTTTTTTCAAGATGGATGTTTCTTAGTTATCACTTCTTCATAGGATATAACTAGGACTTGGAATGAGTTAGAAAATAAGCCAAAAAATTGCTAATATGTTGAGAAATATCTTGAATACCAAAACAAAAGAAGATTTGGAAGCTTTAGGTATAACGGATAGGATAAATGCAATCATGAAAGCAAATAAAGTCATTACTAAAAGAAATTTAGTACAAAAACCTAGTCAAAGATCCATCAATTGCTGACGGACGTGGCCTCCTTCAAAGCTACTTTTATAGAGGTAATGGATGAGGGTTTCCTTCTATATGTGATTGAAATGGATATTTATACCCCAAGGAGAACTATCATAAACATGATATCTAAATGTAGAAACAAAGATGCAAAGTTTACACATATGGAGGGAGCATTGGAAGGGCATGCAATAACGGATAAATCAGCTAATTACTTGCTCATATAAAAGTCATTTTCAGGAATATGCATCCTCCTACTTATGCTCATTGTACTGAACTATATGTGGCATTAAGGAAAATGAAAATCCATAACTATCATTTGGTGAAGGAGTGGAAATGCATTGCAAAGTACTTAGTGTTATCTTCAACAACACAAGGAGAATATTCTTCTCATCATATTCAATAAAGATAAAAGAGTAGTTAACCAAATAATATTTGGAGTCTATAAAGACCATGCATGGACACACATATAATATAGCTTTCCCATAATATTTTGATTAGAAGTACTCCAGTTCAAGATTAATAACTTGCTCATCATTTCCAAGAAGAAAGCAAGCATAAGAGGAGGAGAAGGATAAAAGAAAAGGTAGATTTTTTTTTGGAGAAAAATGAACTTTCTCTCAAGATCCAAGATGAATGAGAGTGTACGAGGATTCAAAGAACAAGACTTATTTTGATATTGTAGACTCATTTATATTGATACATTCTTTCTCTATCAGTTTGTAAACTCTAAATGTTTATGTAATCTTCTTTGTGTTTCCAAAACCTTTTCTCAAAGCTATGTACATGAGTTCTCTTTTGACTAATAAAATACCCGAGGCAACATTTGTGTCACAAATAATGGTACAAGTGTTGTGTTATAAATGCGTATTTAATGTGTATCAATATATTGTGAAATATTCCTAATATGTTCATTGCATAATATCTATCTTCCTTACGTTTCTATTTCATTTATACTAAGTTAGATTTTGTGTCAATTGCTAAATTCAGTATGCTAACTAAGTTATTATGCTTTAAGGAGGAACACTATTTATTCCTAAGTACCTTGGTTTACTCATGACTACGTTGTTTTATTGCTAAAAATTGTTAATTATTCCATCTTTCCATTTAATATCTAAGCTATCGGATATAGTATAAGGAATTCCTTGTGGGTTTATAATATTACAATTATAATTTATTTTATTGGTCTGACCATGTTTGTAACAACCAAGAGATATATTATAGGTTTATGTTCCTTAAACAAAAATATGAAAATTCACTCAAATTTTTACTGAGGTTCCTTGGAATAATTCGCTAACTAAGAACATCTCAAAGACTAATACCAACAGTGCAACAATCACCTTTTACAGAGTCCATATGAGGAATTTATGCCTCTCGCAAGTTGACCTATCTAGTTGACCACCATGGTACCGAGTAGATTCCACGCCAGCTCTCATTTCTCACGCATGTGGATATACTAGTCATGTGTGGACTTTAAAGAACATTCTAAAAGGTATAAAACCATAACCCTAACTAGGAATCAAGGCACACAAAAACCCTAAAACTAACCAGAGAAGATTATCAATCTATGTTAAATATTCGTCCGTTAGTAAAAGAAGGAGTTCCCTTGGGGTTCCATTCTTATGATGTTATTATATTGTTCCATACTTGAACAATTGTAGTGGGGATTTATCCCCTACTATGTGCAAAAGCACCTACCCTAGATGAGTTGGATCAAAGGGTAGGTTTCATGGTGCGAGGGATTTCTCAACCCCGACTTGTAGCAATATGCAATAAAAACAACAATAATAATCAATCTAACTAATGCAATAAAACAAAAAGTACATTTAAAATGGGCCACTGCATCCATTTGAGGAAATGGTTTGTAGGCTCCCCATGATCGTGGTCTTCATGTGTCTCCAACAAAGGGTTGTCCTAGGAAAAGGGATTAAGGGTTACATAGAGAGAACTCGATGTGCAACGTGGGATAGTGTGGCTAAAGGATGTGGTTGACAAAAGGTTATAGAAAATGTAAGGAATGTAATGTTGACAAAAAAAGTGAAAAGTGTTTTTGGGGAGACCTTCACAATGTATTTATAGGATGGTCCAAGGATTTTTCACTCATGTTAATGACCCATGGTATTTTATTGTGCATGGTATTTATCCATGGTTTTTGACCCATTCTCATTTTAGGGTTTTTTGGTCCTTTTTGGAGAGAGTGGGGTTATGATGCAATAAATGCTAAACTTCCCTGTATTTATGGGGGAAGGAAAAATAATGTTTTGGACCAATTTTGGTGGAATTCTAGTTGTGAAGGTCAAAATGGAGGAAATAATGGTGGGACTATGATGTATAATTATGGTTTGGACCATACAGAGCTAGGTGGACAATTTTTGGTGTTAATAGATTTCCCCCTAATGTGTGAGGGCAGGAGATCATCGTATGGTCGATAGAAATCATACGCTCAAGGGAGAAATGGTGACAACGCTGGAGAAACTGGAGGGAAACGTGGAGGAGCCAGAGTTTCCTCATTCGAATGCAGTGAATTTTAGTTTGTATTACTTCTCAAAAATGGATGAGGTACATATAATCTCAGACATATATATGGATGAGGTGGGCATACCCATGCTCGTATCAATGTCTCAATTTACAAATGGGGATTAAGGCTCAAATACTGGGAGCCAATCAATATATACAACTGGAATTACATAACAGGGGCCTCAATGGGAGGCTAAATACATATACTGATATGGAGAACAGGTACATAGGAACAATGGCATTCTCATGGAATGTAATATCACAACAACTGATTCTCTACTATATGGAGGTGTACACAACTACATGGAATCAATGACTGAGAGTCAAAATCTATAAGGTACAATCAATAACATCAAGTATTGCAGATACACAAAACCATGACACTGAGGGGATTTCAAGCGCTATCGCCAACGTAGCCAAAAAATTTCAATGGACATGAAACTATACAGGTCCCAAAATAGACTCACCAATGTGCTAGAGTTGGGTGACAACCAGGGTCTTCGACCAAATAATGAAGGAACCAATACCTTGTATGAATCTCAATGGTGCGATGATGGATTTGAAGTCTAGCACGTGAGACACAACCGACCCAAAAGGAACTAAGGACTCGAAGGAACTCATCAATGAGGTGCATGAAACTATGATACATGGACCTCTAGGTCTATCTTCTGGAATAGATGTGTTAACGTCGACAAAGGGAGACCCGCAACTACCAAGGAAATGAGGTTTCCTTGATAGAAGCGTGAGGGTATGGAATGATAAGGTTAATGAGAAGCTGAATGGGGAACAGGGGCAGGGGAGTACGAGGGACTCAAACTTCCTTTGTTTATAGTATAATAGCAGGGCTGATCTGGCAGCAGATGATACTGATTCATGGGGAGGGAATCATAGCTGTGGAACCAGGGAGATGGCTGAAATGGGGAGATACTTGGTGAAGTAGCTGGACAAGTGATATCTAGGGGATCCAAGGGAGACTTGTTGCAGATTACTATGAACAAAGGCAACCGAATGGGGGGGGGGAATGCTTCCATAATGGGAGACTATATCCAATATATGTGGGCACCGAAAGGCACTGTTTTGGCCTTCTTCATAGTTTAAGGAGCTCAAAGAAGGGATAGAAGTATGCTCAATATGATAGTGGGCGTCTTTTTTGTACACTAGTCTCCTAAGTATGACAAAGGATAAAAGTGTACAAAGGAGAGCTCTCCCAGTCAAAAGGGGCAGAGAGACTTATTTTCTGTAGGTAGTCCAACTAGGCCAAAAAAGTTTAAACCTATATTGTTTGGACAATCATTCAAATACTTTTACGAGCATGAATGAAACCAAGTTTTTCTCGGCGATCTTTTCTTTATGAGAGGGATATAAAAGAGGTTAAATACAACCCATAGCGAGCTTTTTTGTAAGTTATGGTTCCAATGTCCAAAAAATCGTAAAGGGATACAAGGGGAACCATTCCTAGATGGAAGGTGCTAGGGTCATCCTTTTCTTTAATTAGTCTACGTAGTCTGAAAAAGGAGATAAATGAGGCCACATAGACGCCCTTTAAAATACTTCAATTAGCATGAAAGGAAGCAAGCGTGCTCAACAATCTTTTCATTCTTTATGGAGTAAGAAAAGAGCTTAACATAAACTCTGTAATGGTCAATCAAGCAAGGATGAAGTGTTCAATGTACCAAAAGGTATGATGTTGTGAACATGACTAATATGGATAAAAAATAACAGTGGAACACTGGTGGGGCATCCTTGCAGGATGATGAATGGCGGTAAAATAAGGCCAAGTTTGCAGTATGGATGGAGCGAATGGATCATGAACATGCTGATACATACAAGGATTGATTTGTGTGGTGGCACGTAAATTGAGGTAACTCCAAGAAATGGCCTGAAAAAACATAGGGAGATCATGAGACATGGGTCTCATGAGTAGACAGAGGATGGAAAATTGACCCTAATAGTGCAAACGATGTGAAAAACAGACACCAGATGACTCTGTGGCGCACAAAAGAAAGGGTTGAACAAACAGAGGCCTATAAACATGGGGGACCACATGAGACGTGTCATTTTCATTATGCAGTGTTGAGTTGGAATGAAGGGCCCCATAGCATAGCTGCTGATTTATTTTGATCAGACAGACGATTTTTTGATCCGTGAGGTGCAAGTAAGATCTCTCACAAAGTCCCTCAATTTAAGTGGTGTAGTTTTTGTTTTTTCTCATCCTGGGGGCCTCGATCAAGCCCAAAGGATTCGTGGGGTCGGGTCACACTTTTCAAGGTAAACGAAATGACCCAGGTCACACCTATCGGGTAGACAGGTGTGACCCAGTTGCACCTGTCGAGGATACAAGCACGACCTGGGTCACACATGTTCAGGAGACAAGCATGACCCAGGTCGCACCTGTCAAGTGTTTTTGCACGACTTGGATCTTACAAAAAGGCCCGATAGACACCACTTAACACAAAATGGGAAATTTTGTGTAACTGGGTCTAATAGGAAATTTTTCGATGTGCATGATTCCTCGAGTTGGATGGAAAGCGTGAGAAATTGGGGACCTCATAGATGAGGTGGAGGAGGATGGGGAAATACAAGATACGCTTGCCTAGTGTGGGTTGTTGAAGTTCTTCTAGATCCCCCTGATGCGTTCAACAAAGCTATTGCTAAACAAGCTAGTGAGATTTTGGGATAGAGACTCGGAGTGTTTCATCATATAGGGTGAGCGGCTGGAGATCACCCTTCGAGACGTGTACTTTTTGACTGGCCTCCCACTGCAGGGCGTTATCGTTGATATCTCAATGAAACTCCCGAGGGGGATTTTAATGGATGAATTTTGTGCGAGGCATTGCTATGCCTCAGCTTATGTGTATGCATCATACATTTTGGTGTGTGACATAGAGAGTTTAGAGACTCGGACAGTGGCAACGATGGTGGTAGGGATACTGTGATCGAAAGGTCCTCACAAGATCTCATGCGACCATCTACTGATGGTCAAGAGTGTGCTGATGGGAACCTAATACGGGTTTAACCAGATGCACTTGACAATGGTTTGTCGTGGGATGAACTAGGCCATTTTGGCAGACGCGGATTTATGTTTCCCCTCCTTTTTGTGCCCATTCTTCTTTGAGCGACTACATACACTATGACTGCATTTGGCGGTGCACGATCGAGGACCTCACAAGCCTCGCATGAGGTGTTGGTGCAAGATGATGATCATGGAGGGAGGCGGCTTGGTGAGGCGTTTATTTATTCAGGAGCTGTTTTCACGGTGGAGACAACTTCCTATCCTCATAGAGGACTATCCATACATGGGGATGTGCTATCAGGGAGATGCGGAGATGCCTTGACCTCCTCGATAGGTTTGGGGACCTTATGGTATGTATACATGAATCTATGTGGTTTTAATCATATATATTTAACTAGCATAGTGGTAGCTAGATCATATATGTGATAGATATTGATGACATACAGTGTGCATGTGCAGACATGAAACCACACCCTCTAGCAAGGTACCGACGACGTAGGGGTAGGGTTGAGGGGTTGGATACACCCGCTCACGGGTAGAGGAGGCAACCCAATGCTACGTTGGACTCACTGTGGCTGGACATGGAGCAAATGATTGGAGGTGGTCACTGACGATGGGTGGCAATACCTAAATGAAGATCTTATCGTTGTGTGCTACATAAATCCTCTGGAGTGGATCTCTCTGATGAGGTGGATCGCGGTCGCTACTGAGTATGTCAGAGTGGCAGCCCATGGGTATGTGTTGATGGAGGAGGAGAGATCATATGAGGAGGAGGAATCTAAGGAGGACACCGAGACAGAGGAGGATGACTCATACTAACATCATGTTATGTTTCCCCCAATGCATTTGAACATGGGGATTTTTGTATGATATGTATGATGAGAAAGTCTGTGGAGATTCTCTTTTTGCACTGAACATTATGATATAATATGAATGCATGTGGATGCATATTGTTGTATTTTTATGGGTTTTTATGAGTCTCTTGTTTATGATTATGTGTATTCCTATATGATATATATGACATATGTATTCATGACTATATGATGATGCATGATGCAATTTATTTCCTATATGCGATGATTGATGTGCCACTCTAGAACGTCATTATCCATTTGATCTGCTACATTATTGAGACTTATGGGAAAATACATGAACACAATGGATTCAAAATTTCTAACCAAGTGTCTAGTGCATAGGAACTTTCTAAAGAGGAAGGGATCGCGTACCCAGTAGCAGTTATTCAACTGGGTGATAAGAAAATGGGAGTCTAATAAGACATCAAGGCGAAACATACCCAAGTGAAGGGAGGCAGTCAGGAGACCAGCAACATCGTCGTACTCATCCTGGTTGTTGGTAGTAATACCAACACACATTTTGTTGATATGGGTCAACTCATGTGACGGGGAATAAATGACCCCCGCAGTTGAGGAGAGATTAGGAGACCATATACTTGCACCGTAAGCGAAACCAACATAGTAAGGCAAGGTAGGATCCATCTAGAACAACCAAGGAAACAAACTATGAGACTCGTGGTAAAAATGATGCAAGACAAGAAAGGAAAACTATGATACAAGGGGTATGCATGGTGGGCAACTTTAGGCGTAGAATCTCTTGAGGTAGAACCGATTGCGGGGATTATTCAAGAGGTGGCTGTTAGAGTCAGTGAGGAGATATTCCCCCTTATCGAGACATCGATGGATGATATAGGGTCCATACCACATGGAATCGAACTTCCCTTTTCTAGCCTTATCATGGGATTGGTCATAGACAAGGACAAGGTCCCCCTTGCTAAAGGTGCATGGGTGGACGTGGGAATCATAATGGTACTTTGACAGGGTCTTAGCTACTTCAATCATTTTAAGAGTAGTGGGACGATCGTCATCGATTTTTTCAAACATTAGTAGGAATTTTTCCAATGGTGAAGCATCAGGTAGAAGCTTGACGACAAGGAGGAGTGATAGGATGTGGAATTCAATGGGAAGAATTGAATCCACATCGTGGACTAAATTAAATGGGGTAAAAATGGTGGTGGTTTTAAGGATCCCTCCGTCGTCATGAAAGTGGTGTCAGGATAGATCAGGGGAATCTTCTGCAGTGGAGGAGGGGGATGGTCGACTGGAAGTAGAGATTATATAAATGGTGTTATTGGTGTCTGAGGAAGATGCCGAAGGGTGGATCTCCTCAAGGATAGTGATTTCAGACTCATAGGAGTGCTTATGAAGGTCACCAAGGAGAGACTGGTACTTGAGCAAGTTTGGGAAATGGTGGGAGTAGTGATCATATAGGCCACAAATTGCACATGGGCAGTTGGTTCGTAGCGATTTATTTTTGACTGTAGGTATGGTTGATACGTTGACAACTAGAGCGTTATCGATCTCGACTATTGTGCACATATGGGTGAGAAGGATAGGTAAATATGGAAAATTTTGTGCCGCATGGAATTGGACATAACATAAAGCACAAGTAGGAGGAGTATGTGGTTTTGTCGGGGCTTTAGGGGCCTTTTCCCCAATATTCATGGGAGGAGGTAGAGCAGAAGTAGCGGGAGAAGCAGTTGGTCGCATACCAGGAGGGCGATGTGACAACATCTCAATAGGTTGGACTGGCGTCAACATGATTTGTGGTGTCAACGGAGGGGTGGGTGGATCTAGGTACCACACAGGAATACCCAAAGTGAAGCCCAGAAGGTTGAGAGTAGCCATGATTGGCTTACTCACAATTCCAGAAGGTGGAAAGAGGAAGGGGATCGAGTGGACAGGGAATGAACCCCAATAATTCTCTAAGGTCTACGGTTGGGGTTGTGGATAAGGTCACGAGGAGCTTAGAATGTTATCGGATGTGATAGTGTAAAAGTCCAATATGTTAGTCGGTGAAGGAGGGTGTGGAAGGGACAAAAAGGTGTCCATCAAAGGAGTGTTGGTAAAGAGGCCCGATCCAATGACATACAAGGAAGGGATGGATACACTGTCGATGGTAGTGTTGATCATAGGGAGGACATGCTCTAGAGTGGTCGGTCCTTAGTTGGTCAATAGTCACAATCTTCCCATCATGGGGGAACATCAAGAGTCAAAATACAGTAGAAGCAATGACTCACATTACATACGTATAATTACGTCCAAGGAGGAGGTTGTAATCGAGTTCGGCGTTGACAACCTTAATGTCAATCAACACACTTTTTTTGGCTAACTCACTAGGGACATTTGTGATAATGCCTTGTGGTTGAGCAGCGCGACTATCATAAGCTCGAAGGGCGGTGGTGGAAGGTTGAAGGGTTGGGGATCCAAGTTTTTTCCAAACAAAGGTTGGCATAACACAGGCGGATGCCCCCTCATCGATGAATGACCAAATTTTGAATTGTGACCGAAACCTGGAAGGTGACAGATGATGGAATACAGGGTTCTCCTTGATCCTAGTAGAAAGTGATAAACTTGGAGTCATAGGGATCTACGACACCTAACACCTAATGCAATAAAACTAAATAGTACCTTTAAAATGGGCCACTACAGCCGTTTGAGGAAATGGTATGTAGGCTCCCCAGGATCTTGGTCTTTGTGTGTCTCCAATAAAGGGTTGTCATCGAAAAATGGATTATGGATTACACGGAGAGAACTCGACGTGCAATGTGGGATAGTGTGGCTAAAGGATGTGATGGACAAAAGGTTCTAGAAAATGTAAGGAATGTAATGTTGACAAAAAAGTGAAAAGTGTTTATGGGGAGACCTTCACAATGTATTTATAGGATGATCCAAGGTTTTCTGACCCATGGTATTTTATTGTGCATGGTAAATTTGTCCATGGTTTTTGAACCATTCTCATTTTATGTTTTTTTGGTCCTTTTGGAGAGAGTGGGGTTATGCTGCAATAAATGCTCAACTTTCCTGTATTTATGTGGGAAGGAATAATAATGTTTTGGACCAATTTTGGTGTAATTATGGTTGTGAAGGTCAAAATGGAAGAAATAATGGTGGGACTATGATGTATAATTATGGTTTGGACCATAGAGAGATAGGTGGACAACTTTTGGTGTTAATAACAACAACACATGAGTAGATATTAGAGTAGAATAGAGTAAGGAGGAGATCCTGTAGTAGCCATTATAACTGCAAAGTCATATGTAACTCCATAGAGAGTACCATTTCCTTTGCATTTTCATTCTTTATAAAAGATCAAGGCATAATATTCATTATTGGCTGGGTTTTTCCCCATGGTGGGTTTTCTCAAGGTATATCTTGTGTTATTGTGTTTTTATTTGCTCTAGTTATTCTTGTTTGAGTTCCAATTCATTTAACATTCAGTGGAAATAAGCTAATAAAAAGAACTAAGTTGTAATATTTGTGTTAGGTAAAATATATAACCAATAATTTTACCTTTAATTCAATTATTGACCAAGGTAAGTAAACTTTGAGTTGCTACACTGTTTGTGCGAGGTAAGACAATTTAGGTTAAGACCTTATGATAATTTCAGAAAATGATAACTTTACTCTAATCTATTCCTATCAATGCCAACATAATCACAATCCATACTGCACTATTTATTCACTTAATCAATAAATGCTGGAAAAAGAATATTAAAATCCAATCCATAGAAAGATTAACCTCAAATCACTTATTCTATGTAATCAAAGATCAAAGGAATAACCCAAAACCAATTTCAACTACTCTTAACCTACTTCAACTTTGGTATAACAAGACTACTTTGGTTTTTAATCCAGGAAAACAAGATTGCTACTAGTCTGACAAGATATCTAAAACAATCACAACTTTCCCATGCAATGAGTTAACCTATCTTACAACAGAGTCCTAAATCAAGCTATGAATCTATCAATTTTTTTTTTTTTCATATCTAAAGGCTTGTTATTGCTTCTTTCTAGTCCATACAAGATGAAATTATCAAACTTCCTAAGTCTCACAATAACACTATCTCATTGACTATGTCAAGCATAAAATTATTTTCAACAAAATTCTTCTTAATGTAGTATAAAAGAACTAGATCCACACAATCACTTCCAGATGCTAAACCTGAAAATCAAATCATTATCAAATATACGCTTCTACTGAACTAATAAAACAACTTAACATACCTACACAAGCTTTTACTAAATCTTACAATCATCACACAATCTACTCTAGGTGCAATCTCTTTATCGTTCGATTTAAGATAAAATGAAAAATGCATGTCAAAGAAAATTATTTTCTCATTGAAAGAAAAACATAAACTAGGAAACACTAACTTAATAAAGATCTATAACTTCAAATTCTAACAAGCTGTAAATTTCTTAATTTATCAAAATCTCCAACAGAATCTAAGATTTTACTAGACTGAGCACAAGAAATCCCTACACTGACAACTCTTAAAGTTAAAAATCATTGCATTATAGATTCTGGCTAGAATTCACTAATCTAAGCAAACAATTTCTACAACATGACCTATTGATTAAAATAGAAGGAACTCAACCCTAGAATAGCCTCATGACTATCCTCTTTATTCTATTTACATATCTGAAACTCAAGATTAACCGTCTGAGTCTATGAATGAATTTGAACCTACAAGATTAAACTACATGTGAACCCTATTAATGCAAACATAGAATGATAAAAGAAATCTCATGAAATCTTAAATATCTCCCAACCTTTTACAAACCATTAACTAACAAAAACCTTTCAAACCTTTCCTACCCTATCCCTATCTCTGAAATCATTGATAAAAAAGTGTAAATAAGAAGCAATCGCATAAACAAACAACATATAAGGAAAATGATTACAATGGTGTGAGTAAATGAAGATATTCACATAAGATATATACCAACATCGATTGAAGGTACCCCCCCCCTCCAAGCACTTCTCAACCAAGAATTAAAAACTTAAAACAAGCACATGATATGATTAATAGTTTGAAAATGTATCACACAGTGATTCCATCATGTCTATGTTGAAGTTGGTAATAGATATTTACAGGCTACATTACAGGTTGGCCACAGAAAGGGTTGACCCTTAAAAATAGTTATAACAACTATGAAAAATAACAGATGGCAACAAAAACCTTTCATTAAACAAACACATGCTAAATCATGTTGATTCTCCCACATCTTCTGTTACAAACTTCATACTGTCGATGGAAAGTGTCGCAACTTTTCAAAGGATTTGAATAATAACCGCTGGATGCTAGTCTTCATGGGTACCATATGACAAAACCATAAATGCACCCTAATTCGAACCTTCCCGTATTTTGAACACTTGTCACTTTATTTTGGTGGTGTTGGATTAGGTGCAAGATTGGGTGCCAGATTGGGTACCATATTAGGTGCAATATTGGGTACCGGATCAGGTGCAGGATTAGCGTGAGAGACTTGCATAATAACCAAAGATCCTATAATCCAAATAATTATTGATTAGATGTAATCTTTAAATTTATGTTTTAAAAATGAATAAAAAAAGATGAAATAATAGTAAAAATATACCTTGTTACAAAATTCATGGAATAACATTCAAACTTATGAAAATGATGCTTAGATTAAACATGAAGAAATTCAATTAAAATACGTGGTTCCTTATCTGATGTATAGACAAAATATGGGAAAAACAGGGAGCCATCAATTTGTTGTGGTGAACTGTTTTAGTGGAATATCCACGGAAATTTACAAATCATCAACATGAAGAACATCTAGTTAGACATCCACAAATTCAAAAGATCTACATGTCCCAATAAATACCTAGAGAGGTATTCTCTTGATTTTTAGTCTTTTTTTCTTTGTTAACTTATGTTGGTGAACCCAATTCATTTTTGGAAGCTAGATAATTTGAGAATGTAGTGAAATAGAGGAACACCATGGATGAAGAAGTGGAAGCACTACACATGAATTAAACATGGGAACTTGTGGATCCCCCACTAGGAATAAAGGTTGTTGGAAAGAATTGGGTGTATAAAATAAAGAAGAACAATGATGGGTTGTTGGAGCATGATAAATCCCGTTTGGTGGAAAAAGGTTATGTGCATAAGTCAGGTACATATTTGAATGAAATATTCTCTCCACTTGTGAATTTTATTACTTTAAGAGTTGTACTTGCGCTTGCAGAAGCATAGAATTTAGAGTTGGAACAATTGGATGTAAAAATTGCTTTCCTACATGGTCATCTAGAGGAAGAAATTTATATGGATCGACCTGATGGATATAAATAAAGAGCTAAATATCATTTTTGTTTACATACTCTAGAAATATATGTATGGATTGAAATAGGTGCTAAGGATGTGGTAAATAAAATTTGACACTTTCACGAAGATCCAAGGTTTCAGTAGAAGTGAAGCCGACCATTATGCATATTATAAGAGGTTTGATGATGGAAATTTTATTATATTTCTATTGTATGTTGATGATATGCTAGTTGCAGGCCCCAACATGAATATAATAATTGATATTAAGGATTAGTTGGCTAACACATTCGAAATGAATGAGTTAGGATCAAAAAATCAAAGTATAGGTATGAAGACACATTGTGATAGATCGGGTAGGAAGATCTGGTTATGTCAAAAATCATATATAATTTGTTTTGACACACTTTAATATGAAGAATGAAAAACTAGTTAGCACCCTACTTTCTCACTTTAAGTTATCTTTCGAACTATGTCCTAGCATAGAAGTAGAGAAGAAAAACATGTTTCATGTACCATATTCATTAGCAATAAGGAGCCTCATGTTCACCATGGCAGTGAACAACAAATTGAAGTTTGCCTAAGTAGCACTTGGGAATTTTTAGCCAGTTCATGGTGAATCCTAGTAAAGAGAATTGGAATCCTGTGAAGTGGATATTCATATATTTAAGGGGTGCTTTAGATGTTGTTAGTTGTTATAGATCAATAGTTTTACAAATTCAAGGTTTTGTAGATTTTATTTTGATGTAGACATAGATAGATCAAAGTCTACAACAAGATATACTTGCATGCTTGTTAGTGGAGCTGTAAGATGGAAATCTACGTTAGAACTAGTGGTGGCCTTATCAACTGCTAAAGCAACATATGTGGTAGAAACTGAGGCTAGTAAAGTTGCAATATGTTTATATAGAATGATGGATGAATTCAAGATAATGCAAGGGAATATCAATTTTCATTGTGACAATAAAAGTTATGTTCACTTAGTGAAGAATCCAACATTTCATTTATAATAAGTACCATTTCATAAAGAAAGTGGTGGAAGAAGGTAGTATCCTTTGGAGAAAAATGATACTAATGAGAATATTGTAGGCATGCATACAAATCCTGTCAAAATAAAAAAGTTTGAATGGTGCAAAACTTCTTTGGGCTTGGTGAAAATGTGATGAAGGAAACATTGGGAAATGGCACACGAGCGTAAAACATTGGAAAGGAACTTCTTGTATATTGAATTCAAGTGGGATAATATTAGGAAGTGAAGTCCATATCTATGTTTTTGACATTTTCTTGTATAGTACTGGTTCATGAAAATCTCATTACACAATTTATATGTTCCAAGTGCATGGGGACGAAGACCCCGAGGTGAAAATTTCTATACCCTTCTAGTGTATTTTAGTTTCTTTTGGAACCCTCATATGTATTGTATAAAATTAAAGAGACTTTTTGCATTGTATAACAAGAGAAGAAAACATTGTAAGTTTTTGCTGAGTAATAACAAAAGATCGAAGTTTCCATTGCCCCACGGTTTTAACCACACACAATAGGGTTTCCATGTAAATATTGTGTTCTATTGTTATTATTGTTTGATTTTCCTTTATATTTTTAATAACAATCTCTTTCTATACTTCTTCATGATAGTATCTAGACATTTTTACCATAACATGGATGGGTTAGTGGAAGAATGCAATATGTAGATTCAGTTTAGGCCGATGGACATTTTCAAATCTTGCAGAGGATATATAAATCATGGTGATGCATATTGATTCCATCTTGAAATACGAAATATAATTTTTTTTCATGGAAATAAAATATACCACTCTAAATCAACATGTACCCAAGTTCTTCTTACATATATATGCATTTAATGAACCATAAGAATTTAATTAGAAGGTGAAGATTTGATTCACAATTGCGCAAGTGAAATGCATGCAAGGTAAGTTAATGCTATTATTTTTTCCTTTATTTTTGTTTTTGTCATGAAATATTGATACACATCAGAGCAATGGTTGTGGACAAGGAACATAATGTGAAATGGATTGAGGTGGAGTGAAAAATTGCACTCAAACTAGATTTTGGATTGGGCATAGGAATACAATGTAAATGACATGGATAGGGATTTGATCAGAAAAAGGGAGATAAATTACAATCAAAACCAAATTGATCTTTCGAGACTGAAGGTAATATTACAAATGCAATACTAAACTAATGAAGGGAGGTTCTTCCCTATCTTTTTCTTGTTTATTGTGTTCTCTTGTGAATTGTTTATGCTTACCCTCCACCACTTTTCATTTTTTTTTCAAAAAAGGATCTAGTTTATCATTACATATAGGCATGAAGTTAAATAATGATTATGAATGAGACTACAATAAAATAAAGCTATTAAATTCAAGAAACAATACCACTATAAATAGAAATGCTTGTGAACTCCAATTCCCACCCCTTCACTTTGGAAATTCCTGACTAAATCCAACGCAAGACAATGTAAAGAGAAACACATAACATCTGGTACCATCCCTCCTTAACAATGAAATCCTAATATTAGAGGTATTTTTTCCCCATTGTGGATTTAGCACCTCCTTGGCAATGATACCAAAAAAGGTGAGCTAAAGTATTAAAACAATAAGGGTTGTTGAATCCCTTAACGTATAGTTAAATATTGACCATGGAGAATAAGTTTGTGAGGTGTTGTGCATTATATATATGCAATTGTGAAGGATTCAATTTCTATTGAAATTTACTTGATCCTAATTCATGAATGCTCTGAAATATTGGTGCAATTAACAATTGAAGAATAAATCACACACTTGCATAAAGTAAATCTGAAACAATGAAAGAAAGTAATTTTACTATTCAACCAACCACATGATCATGAAATGTTGGAAGAGAAATCATACACCACTCAAATTAGGAAATATGTTACATTGAAAGTAATAACTGTATTCTCCAATGTGTTTTTACAACCAACAAATTTATTCCTCAACTAACCACATGGCCATGGAATGCTATAAGGGAAATCCATAAGTAGTTATTGTTATGGAATGGATGAATAATGAATTGTTTATCCATAGAACACACAACTAGAGAATCCATACAAAATTCATGAACAAATACAACTACAAAACAAAATAAAATAACAAAGAATACACAAAGAAATGAAAATGAGCTACAACCATTAAGGAAATAAATAAATTGCATTTTAATCTATGAACATAGGGGATTCCATGCCTCATTGTATATTGAAATATTTTCATTATTCCAAACCAAGCAAGGTGTTGAATCCCTCAATATGAAAGACTATTCACAACAAGCATGTTAAAACAAAACTTTGATCTTACTCTAGATGGAATTTAGAATTACAATATACCGATTGAAAGAAAACTAATTATGTATCTTGCTAGATTTGGTGGATAACATATCCAAGGTTATAGTGATTGATTTAGATATAAAATGATTTAAGGGATTTCCTAGCACAAATCCATTGGAATTCATGGATTCGTCTAACAAAATTCTTACATATTAATGACATGTTTGTCACCATAATGAATACTTTGAGAAGTGACCAATTTACTTGAGTTCTGTAACATCACCACTTGTTGCATAGCTACATTGAGATATATCCAACATGCCTAATTTTCCACATGGTGAGAGCCATGATCTCAACTCCTTTGGTCTTGGATTGTGGGGTTTTGAGAATAATATAGGTATTCCACAATGCCTATCCATTCCTTGAAACAACTATGCTTTCTACAACATATGCATATTTCACAAAAATGAAAGCCATATAAAAAGAGTATCTCATTGGATATAATTCAATAACATAGCATTTCACAACACATGGAAACAACAAATCTAGGTTTCATACTTACTCATGAAATGAAATCCCATCATTTCATCTGATAATTATGCCAAACTCATCAATATACAAACAAATGCTAGACAAACTAAAAATGACTACTAATTGATAACTATGGAAATATTTTAGGCATGTAAAGGAATATTGGAGGGTTTATGGAAGTAAAAATAGACAAGAAAGGACACCCAAAAGTAGACAATTCAAAGACTCACCACATACCACAAGCAGCATGTTAGACCTATGTGTGTGTGTCTCTCTCTCTCTCTCTATTCCTATTTTTTTTATTAGTGAACCCAATATATTTAACCACATTAGTGCGTGATTAGTGCATAACCCTACCATGAACACGAAGTAAGGTTAAAATATTTTGTAATAAATTATCAATATGCAAAAACAACTTTTTAGTTGTATGATATGTTAAACCGCATTAATGAACAACACTACCGAGCGCACCGATATAGGTTCAAAAAATTATAAAAAAATACAATTGGTGATCCTTATACCTATACACATGGCATTACTGCATCAATATATAGGGCACATCACAGTAAAAAAAACTAAATATGGAACCAACATTTTTTTCTAAATTTCTTTTGGTGCTTCAAGGCATACATGCATCGATGCTCACTATCCCCTATGGTTTCTTTTGAAAAAATGTAAGCATAAATAAACTCAAGCCGTGACAAAAAAAGCTTCAAATCCAAATCGATAATGTTCACAATAACAATGTACAATAAATTATACAATATACATAACCACCATATAATGATCAACCCTAGTATATAACTAAGTGCATAATACTTAGGATAAATACTATAATGTGAGATGCGCATGTAGTTGGTTAAGAACTTAGTATTAGGACTCAAATGGCTAACAACCCCCCCTTGATCATAACTCCATACAAGTGTACTAGATAGGAAACAAATCCTATTTTAAAAACTAATAACATCTCCAAGTTTTTAACCTAATACCCATGGTTTGAAACTTCATGAGTCTTGATGAAGATCTACTTGAAAATACTGTTAAAAATGAATTCCAAATTCCAAGTCCATAAATCTCATTGTGAACCAATTGAGCTAGATAACATATAAGTGCTATTTAATGTGAACCCAAAACCAATGAGAAATGAATTTATTGTATGTCCAACACATACCAAATCCTAAAAATGTTAGACAACGAATGTGCCAAACAAAAATTTAGAAGAATAATCTATAATCTTCTAGATTTGAAGACCATCCTTGTGAAGTTTGAAGACTATCAAGTGAGCAAATGTGTTCATACAACTATTCTAAAAAATTGACACACAAAAAAACTATCAATAATCTAGTTGGCATACAAAAAGATTGATCAACATCCTAATTATGTATCATATAGAACCCATGTTCAAAAACTTGTGAATGATTAAAAAATGAGTGAATCATAACCTTGCGAAAAACCATTAAGAATTAAACTAGGTGAACTGTTGGTACTGTTGATAAAAATAGTTAAACAACCATGTAAGTCACAATTATAGACTTAGTGACTAAACCCTGAAATCCTAGAGTGAAGAACATCCACCCATACCAATATTTCCAAAGTCATTATCCACAGAACCTTCTTCAAAATATCATGCATGCCAATATCCTAAAAATCCTAAAAATTCCTAAAAATTCCTAGTGCTAGGGTGTATCAATAAATATACTTTAAAGGTCAAAGTAACCAATCAAATATCCTCAAAACCCTTAAAAAGGGTAAAAAATGTTGAGTGATAGTTGTTGAGTAAATCATCAAACCCCAATCCTTCATCCTA
Organism: Pseudotsuga menziesii; assembly: GCA_001517045.1. Lineage (NCBI taxonomy): Eukaryota > Viridiplantae > Streptophyta > Pinopsida > Pinales > Pinaceae > Pseudotsuga > Pseudotsuga menziesii. The sequence continues at coordinate 764,063 of LPNX010014143.1, forward strand.
AGTAAACTATATCCCCAAAATCATTCCGTAGGATTCAAAATTGGAAGTCAAACAATTATCATCAATATATTCTCCCAGGCTACCATCTCAAATGCTAGCAATGTTGGGAGCTATAAATAAATAACATCAATGTATTGTCCATAAATATGGAAAAGAGTAAAAATAATGTCTTTGAGAAGAGTTTAGAGACTTGGTATTCAACTCAAAAGACAACCTAAAATGGACCCTAGTCATGCCCCAAATCATGATTTTTTGAATAAAAACATTCATGTTCATATGTTGTAGAAATATCCTACAATAAACATTGTTTTACCTATGTATGGATTCAACAATAAGACCATTCTAATAAATTAGCTTCCAAGTTTCAGTTCCAAGTACTTAACCATCCGAAATTTACCTATTTCTAATGAGCCTTGTTTTGTTCTAACACATTTTCGAATGGTGGTTGGTATTATGAAAAACATTACATACATGGATAACTCAATGACAATGTTCGCACTATTTTGATATTTCATCCAATTGATCATCATCATCCAACTTATCATCATCAACTACATCAATACTAACATCCATATCCTCAAGTTTTTGTTTCCTAACTTCGACATCAAGCACAAACAATGACAAATCACCATCAATAAACCTTGCACCCACAAATGTAATAGGTTTGGAGTACTTTGAATATGAAAGAAATAAAGCGAGCGTTCTTTTCATATCCTAAGCCAAATTTGTTTCTCTTGAACTACAACTTTTCCCAAGGTTTGACAACTTGCTTTGGAAAGGAAATAGGTTGTTGGCAATACTTCTTCTTGGATTCCTTATCTAAGACTTTATTTAATGCTTTGAATACTTCATTGTCATCAAATTAAAATAAATCCAACTCACATTTGTAAATCCCTTTGGTGTCTTCTTTAAGTGACTTCATTGATCCAATTAAAAGCCATTTTTTAGTTTGAATCACATTCATCTTTCTATGCATTGATTTTTTCTTCTTCGATGGGATGAATCATGTGGAAAACCCTCTAATTAATTCCCCTCATTTTTAGGATGGTCATCAAGGTAAACCATTTGGTTATAGTTTTGGAAACCTAACCTGGTATGAACATTGAGTGAGGCCCATAACATTTCACAGAGGTAGCTAGTCTAGGGATTTGGCCCCATGACCTCCTACTTGCAATTCACAACACTCAACATCTTTTTATGCATTACTTGTAAGTAGGTAAAAACATTTTTGGACCTTCATCTATCTAGGTGTAATAATGAGATATCTTGGTATTTCCTTTTGTGTGATGCTTTATTTAGTGCCTATTTGGGATTGGTGTTTAGAGTGTATATGGCATAAACTCCTTTTATGACAATACAAAGACCTTTCGTTTGCTAGAAAATTGATTCCAGCGAGCAAGTTTCTTTAAGCTTCACATATTTATTATGTATATTTTTAGCTTCCTAGTAGGAATTACTTTTAGAGATTGAACTAAATTCTTCATTCATACTTTTGGGCCAAGTATGGTGGGAATTAGGGACTCCCTATGGTATCTTGTTACATTTGCATTATGCCTAAAGATGATGGAGGTTTAGGGTGTTAATTCTCAACATTAGTGTGATTTCGAAGCACCGAAATACAATGTAAAAGTAGAACATGTTGAACAATGTCATCATCCTATTCTGTCTCAACCATATAGTCTAGGGTGAGGTCCTCTTCACATCCATTTTTAGTTTCACAATTTTTTTTTCATTTGACTCCCATCGCTCATTTAAAGTTTCGTCATGTCAGAGTCATTTGCACCTTATCAATCAAATTTTGCTTATGTTACTTAGTCTTGCACCATTCAATTTAATTTTACGTCTCTATTCCATTAATGTCATTTTCACTCTTTTCCAAAATGAGAATTCTTCCTTAATCTATCTCTAGTAAGGTTTGACCTGCATGAGAAAAGGATATTTTCTTATTACCAAAAAGTGTCTTTAATGCTATCTAGCGGGAACATTGAGATTATTAATCATGTGTACCTCCATAATTTTTAATGGTCTCATCTTTTTTTGATTGGTAATGTTAAAGGTCACCTTATTTTTTGTTTTTAGAACTTAAAAGTCACCTTCTTCTTAAAACCAAGTGTGCATTTTATATCCCCAAGTAGTAAATAGGGCATCCCTATTGTTCTTTAAACAAGAGCCACGAGGTGGCAATGTCACCCAATTTGCTAACAACTATTGTAATTAGACTGAAGCTATAGAAATGTTGTTCTTTTAGGTTCAATAAATATGGGATTTATGATTAGTATATGTGACATCAAACAACAAGTTATAATTTGATATTCATTTCAAGCATTGAAAATTTATTAATAATACTATTTATAAATACAAAAAGTATGAATAACTTGTCTTTAAAATTTAAGTTATTCCATTAAAAAGTTTATAAGTATATATATGTGTTTATGATAGTTTATTTCTAATTATCTTACATCAATATTTTTAATAATCACTAATTAATTGTTTTCTTTAAATAAAAATGTTCTTATATTTATATGGAGATAGAAATCTAAAAGATACACGAGTTGACTTCAATTTTAGCTAGTTTAGTTAAACTAAATATTTAATTTATAATATTTTTTTAATAATATTTTAAAATTTTTATATAAAATTATTACTATTTATATTAATAATTTTTTTTTAACAAAATATAATAAATACAAAACCTCATTATCAACCATATATAAAATAAAAATTCATTTTATATTCCATTATCATTATCAACCATATTATCATTTTATTATATAATGAAACAATGCTGTGTAGTGAAATCCATACCCATAACATAAATGAACAAAGTATAATAAATATTTAAATAAATAAATTGAAGATAGTAATAAGGAGTAGTGTAGAGGTATTGTACTTTTTGGTGATTTATTTTATGGGAATTGTTTTGTTTTGTTTGTTTGTTTTGTTTAAATCATGTTTTTGAATGCATAAAGAGATTAAACATCTTCAAGTAAGACACCAAGATCATGTTTAACAATTATCATATGCTTTTTCAAGAATTAATCTAAATTTTTAAACTTTACTCTATGAATTATTAAACAACAAACTTGAGACAATAAATATATGATTTTTTAGTTTTCTTTTAAATTATATCTATAACTTTTTAATATATTCAAAATTATATATAGAAAAAAATTCAAAATTATATTCCATCACTTTTAGTTTATTCAAAATTATATATATTTATTAGAAAAATTCAAAATTATATTTTCTAATCAATTGAATTATATTATTATTTTGATAAATATTGTTAATTTATATATATATATATATATATATATATATATANTTTCAATTTCAATTGAATGTCGATTCCTTAGTGCATGACCATGTAATTTTCCATCACTTAGTTTAATTTTTCATCACTTAGTTTATTAAATACTAAAACGACTTCAGCCATTTCAAACTTAATTTGATCGTTATTTTCTTTTGCATCATTAATTAGGAAAAAAACTCAGGAAACTCAGGAAAAAAAAATTCAAACATGTATATGACTTAAAAAAACAGATTCGCTTTATTTGTATATAGAACAAGAATCATAAGGAGATAGAATTTTTTTTTGCTTTTGTGAAGGATATAAACATTGGTACTTAATTTAATTAAATTTATAAAATTTATATTATTATATATTAAGAAAATCAAAGATAATGTTTATAAAAGAAAATGAACTAAATTTATAAATAATTATAGTATTGGTTATAAATGCTTGTGTGAAGGATATAAATATTGGTCTTTAATTTAATTAAATTTCTAAAATTATAGTATTATAGTATTAGTTTAGTTAATTGCAGCAATAAAACATGATTGAATTAGGAAGACACATGAAGCAAAAGTAATGATGAAGTGAAGTAGAGAGACTTTTGTATTGATGAAGAGGGGATCTTTAGAAAGAAAAACTTTGACAACATAATTGGACGTCTAATAAAATATGCATCGTGCTAAAATTGGCCAGAGGTTTGTTCTTTGCTTTATTTTCATAATAATGATTAAAGATAAAAACTACAACAACAATGTAGCTTTCAAAAACAAAGGTACAACCACACGCCATTCATTGTTTTAGAGAGGTTCATATCTTTTCCTCCCAATTGATTTTAGTGTCTATGAAACATAAGTTTAAAGCTCTTGGAAATATTGAAAACTGGCATATATGGGTATCGTTGATTTCAAGGAGACAAAATTGCATTGGATGTTGGTCATCCATAACAAAGCTTCAAGAATTTTTAGGGCCTTACAACAGGAGTAACAAAGCTCTCTTCCATCTCCAATTTATTTATTGATTACAAATAGGTTCCTTAATCATGTATAGTATCCATAGTCGGAACATGGCACGGTAGATAATCAAATGGCATCTAAAAGTAGGAAGAGATGGAACAGGCCATATGCACACCTGTGAGTCGCACGAATGGAATGACACCCATCCTATCTCTATGCATGGTAGTGACGTTGCAGAAGTAGTTGACACTCCTTGCCACATGCACGTTATGCAATCTTCCTTTGTTAGTTCACAATGTGTCTAGTCCATGGGCCTAGGTTGTTCAAGATGGCATAGTCAGATTGCTTCTCCTATTGCTTCAACATAGCGTGTTGTTGGTGGTTTTGGTTCCAATTATTTTGGATCATATAGATCGATGTATATGAAAGATTGTTTTAGGGAAACGTTATGTAGATAGAAGTGCCAATAGTGGTCGTATAATGTGTGCAGACCTGGATAAATGACATTCTGTTTACATGTACTGTGAACAGTTGTTAGCATAATGTTAACTGCGAAACAACCTGTGTTTGAGTGCCTTTGGTGTTTCTTTAGTATATAGTATACATAATTTTATTCAAACTCTCCATACTATCTGTCAATTTTTCTTCAGTACAACTTTAAGATTGATCATCGTAGGCGTGCTTATGATAGCCTGAAATGACGTTTAAATTATTCAACTACCAGTAATTTTAATGTAAACTACAGATGATTAGATCCATTGGTTCTCTATCATCAACTCATTGAAGATTTCTTTGTTTCTCTCTAGAATGGTTGCAATGATCCTCATGACAACATTGTACCGAGCTATCTCAAAATTACAATCAAGTAAAAACACAAAAATGAAGGTCAAGAGGAAACAAAATTGGAAGTTAGCCCATGAAGATGTGTTCAGAGCTCCAACAACTTGGAACTGGAGTACATTTTATTGCGATGACACTTGTGACAAAGATATTTACCATCCTTGGCTTCCTTTCTCCCTCAAACCGTGGAGGCTAGATGACAACTATGTGGATTTTATAGGTGTTTATGGGTTTGTTTGTCAGGTATGCCTCATCACATCTATATAAGATGTTCAAGGGCACCGAATGAAGAAAGAACACGCCAAGGACAACATTTTGGTTTCAACCCATTGCTTTTTGCATTTTTTTAATTCTCAATGCACTGATATAGGGTGAGAAATCATTTGGTGTAGTTCGAGGGCATAGAATGAATAAAGAAGAGGCTTAAGACAACATTCTTGTTTCAATCCATTGCTTTTTGCATATTTTAATTCTCAATGCACTGATATAGGGTGAATAACCATGTGGTGCAGTGTTTTTGGAGACTATGTTTGTGGGCTATGCATCTACATGCGTACACCTCCAAACACATGCCCATATAAATTGGCATGAAGGAGAAAGCTAAAGGGGAAAATGAAGTAAAGGCATAGACAATAGAGTTACAATCGCATGGAATACCATAATGTTTACTTATAAAACCATAAACAAAGAGGCAGACAACACATTTACAATCGCGTGGAATACTTATAAAACCCTAAACAAAGGCATAGGCTTACAGAAGTAGAGGCCATTGGTCTTTGTGGGCAGTGACTTTGGCTACAAGAAACCTATAATTGAGGAGAGCAAAAATGACTCAAGAGCCTAGAAAATCTAGGTAAATGCACTAGTCTATAATCTGTAATGCTTTATTTGTTGGCCTTATTTTTTTAAATAACCATGAAATTAATATTAACCACTTGATAAAAACTGTATGGATGAAAGATATGTTTTTCCATTGCCAAAGCTAGCCGGGCTGTCCATGCAGTAGTAAGTCTATGTAGATTATGGCCTCTTAAAACAAAAATTGGGATTGGTTCGCAAGACGTCCCATACCATTTCCCAAATTCACTACTTGCAACCAATTTGGCTCAGGTACTTTTATCTACCCATTTGCAGCTTTCTTGTTTTTCACAAACAAATAGTCACGTAAGCACTGCTTCTCTGTCTAGGTGTTTGCGAGTGCCAAATCAAAATTTTGTTTTAACATTTCTTAAAAAAAACTTGCATGTTGCTTTAAGTCCGTCGATGCTAAATGTTTCAATTCATGAACGTTTTAGCTTATATGAATTTCTTCTCGTAATCTTAGGTCGAGTTTGAATTTTCGTAATTTGTACGTCCATGTGTCAACTTAGAAGCCAAAGTTGTCTGATTGCAATATGGTTCTACCTAGGATGGGACTGGAGGTCAGGCATAGGCCACACGTCTGCTACAACAACACTCAACAATGGAGAGGCCTCGAATGGTCATCTAACACATATAAAAGGAAGCCCACGTAACCCAGCTTGGCGTCGATTGTTAACGCAGTTAGGGTTCTATTGCCCAACCCTAAGCTCCAGATGGATGATACGCACAAGAGGAAAACCGTCGTTAAACGAAACAGTAAAACTTGGCATGAGCTGCAACATGGAACGCTTAAACCCTAACTAGCAATTGCAGAAGCCAAGCCAGCCCACAGTGACAATGATTGTGTGGAACCTTTTTCTCACATCGATAACATATATATGACTAGGGTTAGGGCTCCGTTCTCAGACAAAACCAACGATATAACCTAAGGCGTCACAACAGACAACGCAACAATAATGTCGACAGGACATCTTTTATGAACACGAATCAATGATTTAAAGCAGAGAACACAAATATTTGTAAGGGGCGGATAATGATTAAGAGAAAGCACAAAAAAAATTATTATTCACTGGCCTCATAATGGTTCAACAGATCAGTACACAAGCCTGATAAGGCATCAGCGCAGGGTTGTCAGGCCAAAGCAACTGACAATAGGCACAACGAAGGACGTACCCGTCTTAGGTTATTTTTACAGGCAGCAAGATTATGGGCGAGTCGGCGACCACGTCGAAAGAACCACTCTACATGCCCGGGATTAACAACATTGCTCGTTCAAATCTAAATAATGCTGGTTTTAATTTTGAGTTAAGTACAACGAATTAGTGAAGAGTTATCCATTTATCAACGAATATATAACTTGGTGGTTTTTAATTTTTTTTTTAGTTATTTGCAATTAAAAGTTGGTAATCCATTAATCATCTACAATTATCCATGCCTCAACTATGAGGTATCAATTCATCATTCATCAACTATTAGTTTTATATATTTTATTTTTGGTGAGAAAAAAACCTTTATTCTTTCGAATAATCATGGATTCTTCGAGAGGAGGATACAATTCTGCCTTATCAGGCTTTTCATAAAGTTACCTTAGTAGGTCTACATAATTGCCTTACACGGCTTTCATTACAAAATGTACAATGCTGTCTGTACTTTTCATCACTGTGTTGTCATAACAATGCTGCACCTTTGTTTTTTCATATCCTTGTCTTCTGTCTGCTTTCAGAATCAAGATCGACACTTCTTTGTTTCTTCAAAGCGGAATGTGGAACATAATGGAGTTCCATTCATCGAAGATCTCATCCTCGATTTCCCTTGGTTGAATGGCTAGTGCTTGCTTTGAGAGTATATCTGCTTCTAAATTGTATTCCTTGTATTCATGGCTGAAATTAAGAGCTGCAAAGCAGGGTAGCATCAACCGGATTGTTCTCAACAGATTTTGTAAATGAGGGGCTTGTATGGTGTTTCTTTCTTCAGCCCACTCTATCACTGTTTTAGAATCCCCATTATATATTCAACTTGGAAATTTGTTTGTCTTTTGCTATCTTTAGTGTGGCCCAGAGAGCCATTAGCTCTGCTTTAGTATTAGTTGCTCTTCCCATGCCCACTTTGGACGTTATTTTTTTTGAATCAGATATACATATGACCCCATCTGCCCCACCAATGGCTGGATCTCCTTGGCTAGCGCCATCGAAGAATGCCCATGGAGTACTTTTATCAATGACTGGGGCTGTGGCTGTCCTGTGTTTTCCAATTTTAGGAGCTATTCTATGTTCCTGAACTTTCTGCAGTAGCAGTGCTGAAGAGATGTTAATGGGAGTCCAAATGTTCTTAAAAATTGCTCTGTTTCTGGCCTCCCATATTGTAAAAATAAAAAGCACAGGGAAAGCCCTGAATTCACATACCGCTTTGTTGTCCCACCACTGCTTGGTGTTCTGCTCCCATGAGTCTTCCCTTCTAATCATTCTGCCCTTACTGAGAGTTCTAGTGACGTCCATCCAAACTTGTCTTGCATAACTACAAGTACTGAACAAATGGGAAGTGAGTTCATCATCTTTTTTGCATAAAATGCAAATCCATAGGCCTTGTAAGCCCCTTTTTCTTAGATTCTCCCATGTCAGTAATTTGTTATTCATTGCCAACCAAAATGTCAGAATGGTTTTTAGTGGACTGTTGCATTCCCATAGTCCTTGCCACCGCCAAGCTTTCTCTCCATTGAATTGTTCCATTATAGCAACTTCATACCCTTTTTTTGCTGTGAATTCTCCATCTTCAACGTTTCTTGTCCATATTAATTTATCCTTTGTATTATCTTCTAGGCATACACAATTTGTTTCCAACAATTTGATATAATCTTGCCAGCACTCAACTTCTTCTCCTTCTAATTGAAACTCGCTTGCTTCCTTCCATCTTGTTCTACCTGTGTAGTCTGGGATTTGAACTTTTGCATCTCTGCTCTCGAAGCTTGTTTAATACCGGTTGTGGAAGCCTATAATCCTCTCCTGCTCCAGCCCAAGGATCTAGACCTATCCTTACGTTTTTTCCATTCCCAATTTCCCATGCTATCCATGTGCCTATAAGAGGGAATGCTAGGACCATGGATTTCCATCCATCTGAGCCATTTTTGAAGGACTTGTTAGGGATTATGATCCAATCTGTTATTTCCATGTTTGAACAATATTTGGAGCATACCACTCTGCCCCACAGGGAGTCTGTGTTTTGTATGAGTCTCCAAAGAGATTTAGCTGCCAACGCTTTAGTGAAAAGGGGAAGGTTCTTTATGCCCCATCCTCCTATCTCCTTAGGCTGGGCTATGTTGATCTATTTAACTAGAGGTATGCCATTGTTTTGTTTACTAGCTGTCCAAAGAAATGTGAATCATATCTTCCAGATCTTTGTGAGAATTCCTTTAGGAATGTAGGCTATCGAAGCCCAATATATAGGGATACTTTGAAGCACCGCTTGACCATGACTAATCTTCCTCCCCTGGACAAAATCTGTTTGCCCAAGATGAAACATGAGTCTCTACCTTTTGAAATAGCCACATCTAGTCTTTAAAAGCATAGCAATTTGGCTTGAGGAAAAATCCTAAATACTTAAAACCTTCACCCAGTGGTTTTGTTGGATAGGCTAATATTTCCTTTGATTTTTGAACTAGCTCACCTAGGAATTCATTGTGAGCTAACATTGATTTTTCTATGTTGATTATCATTCCTGTGGCCTTCATGTATTTTTCTGTCAATGTAGCATATTCTATCAAGTTCTCTTCCTCCCTTATCCCGAAGAGCAAAACATCATCTACAAATAAGGTATGAGTTACCTCCTCAGTCCCCGATACTTTTACTCCTGTGACCCTTCCTTCTATCTTGGATTTCACAATTAATTTGCTTAAAGCATCGTCTACCAGAAGAAAAATGAACGGGGATAGTGGGCATCCTTGTCTGATACATCTTAAGGGCCTAAAGAATTCCGAGGGAGAACCATTGATCAATACTGCAAAGGAAGTGGACTGGATGCACCCCAGTATCCACTCTACCAACTCCATATTCATCCCTAGTTTTATGAGGACTAGTCTAACGAAGGTCTAGCTCACCCTGTCATAAGCTTTTGAGAGATCTAATTTTAAAGCAAAAGCTGATTGCTTCTCCTTTTTTTATAGAGTGTATCACTTCTTGAGCTATAGAGACCGCATCCAGTATTTTTCTATTCTGTAAGAAACCAAATTGCTCCTCTGTAATGAGCTTACTTAAGATTGGTTTGATTCTCCGTGCTATAATTTTTGCTATTATTTTGTAGATCATATTACAGCATGATATTGGTCTGTAGTCTTCAAATGCTTCACACTTATTTTTCTTAGGTATTAAAAGCAATGAAGGTACTATTCATATTGCCTAACACTTTTCCTTACTTTCTGGATTCATGGAGTGACTGCTAGTATGTCTTTCTTGATCAAATCATAAAACCCTAGAAAAAACTCTAGAGTAAAACCATCTAGGCCGAGACTCTTCCCTTTTTGAAAAGAGTGTAACACTTGAGTGATTTCTTCCTCCAGGATGTCTTTAGTAAGATCGTCATTCATCTCCTCTGTTATAGCTCTCGGGAACAAGTCAAGAACTTCTAACATTTCTCCTATTGGGCATCCTGTAGGTCCTTTAAGCAATTCCTGGAAGTGTTCTACAGCAGCCTTTGATTTTTCTTCGAAGGTCTTGGCCAAATTACCTCTTGTATTCTTAACCTCATGGATTGTGTTGATGCTTTTCCTTTGAGAGGCATATATGTGAAAAAAATTCGTATTTTGATCTCCTTCAGCTAGCCATAGAGCTTTGCTTTTCAACCTCCATTTTTTTTCTTCCTGTAACAATAGGTCATCTTTCGTTGCCTCTATTTTTTTTAGTTCTTCTAGCTCTACACTACTGAAGAATCCTTATATGTTATTATCATATACCTCCTTTATTTGTGCTTCTACCCTCTTCAGAGTTTCTTGTTGCCTCCTCCTGTACTTTTCATCCCATTTTTTGGAAATCTTCTTCGCTTTCTCCATATTTTCCATAAATTGTTGCATCTGAGAGTGATTTGTTTCTGGTTCTAAAGGTACCTATGCTTCTGAGATGAGATTACAATACTACTCCTCTTCTAACCACTGGGGTTTGAACTTGAATGGGGTCGGAGGTTTTTCTTCAGGGTTATAGATAGTAAGGACTATTGGGAATGATCTGAGTTGCCTCCTGTTTCTACTGAAGCCTTTAGAATGAGATTACTTCCTATTAAGTGTTCCGAAACCAAAAACCTATCCAATCTCTTCGATACTGCCTATTCCCCACTCCTTTTGTTTCTCCATGTGGGCATGATTTTTACAGGGGCTACATCCACCAATCCCTTTTGTTCAAACATATGTCTGAAATAGGGCCCCAAAAAGTTCGCTTTGGCGTTCTTCCCCCATACTTCACTGCTAGACATGGTTAGGTTTAGGTCTCCTCCAATTATCAAATTTTGGACATCTAGAGCTCTAGAGTCTTTCAACTTTTCCCAGAAGGTTTTTCTATCATAGAAAGGTCCATAGACATTCAAAATCATATACTTTTTCCTTGTTTCACTATCCTCCAGTTCTGTTCCTATTGTTGTATCAAATTTCTATACAGAAATCATTTTTAGGGCTGGGCTCCATGCTATTAGGGTTCCTCCTAAGTGCCCATCTGCATCACTGCTAGTCATTCCCCAGTCCTTTATACATTATTTGACTATTTCTATTGCCTTATTACCTTTTGTCATGGTTTCTTGTAGTAATATTACTACCGTAGGGCTCATCATGGTTATGAGCCGTCTCAGGGCGATTTTCTTGGGTTCTGCCCCTAACCCTCTGATATTTATGGATAATATTTTAATTTAATAACACCCCCTGGGCCTAAATCTCTAAGCGCCCTTGAAATTGTACCTTGTTTTCCTGTTTGATCTCTAAGATCGCACATTTATGAGCTTTTGAGAGTAGGTATTTTCTACCCATATGAGGTTTCGGTTCCATGTTTAGGGCTAGCCCTCCTGTTGAAATACATTCATTCTTTTCTTTTGAAACCCTAGGTCTTAAATTGTATTCCGTTTTCCTTTCTCTTAACAGCTCCTTGCATTGATTTTTTTTTTGATTTTCTTTACCAGGGGAGTTATTATTAATGTCATCATGCTTAAAATTAACCAGTGGATAATAGTTGTTACCTTTGGGTTCCGTTGCTAACGATCGTGGCTCGCTGGTGCCTGAGCTGTTTTGACCATTTTCTGTGATTCCCGCATCTTCGCTGATGTTTCCTTCACTCCTCGCTTCAGTTGCTATCAATGGTTCCTGAGGTTCATTTTTGGTTACTGTTTCACTCTGACCACCTTTTATCAAACCTTCATCTTCCTGACGCTGACTGCTTTCTTCGCCACCTTTTCGGTCTTTCTTCATTTTTGGCTTTGAGCTTTGCTCTTCTCTTACTGAATTTTCGCTTGAGCTTTTCTCCTTAGCTCCCTTATTCTTAACTGGTTCTTTTTCTTCCACCACTTTCGAAGACTCTACTGATGCTGCTTCCTTGCACCCTCTCGTACTAATCCAGACCTTTCGAAACCGGCTTTTGATTGTGTTATTTGGAAAATTTCTTAATAGATGACCTACCTCTCTACAACCATAACATCGGAATGGGATTTTCCAATAGTCCAGGTGTTGTTTCCATTGGCTTCCATGCATATTTATCAGGATTTCCTCATAGAGCCCATCTTTCAGGTCTAGTTCGACTAGAATTCTCGCACACCTGCGATCAACCTTGGTTTCCCAGTCAGGTTCTAAAGCCATGAATTTGCCTATCCTATTTCCAATTGCTTTCAGGCACTCCTCCTCCCAAAACATCATTGGTAAACCCGACATTGTCACCCAAACTTGCTGAATATTGAAGGGTTCTCTTGTCGCATCAAAGGCAATTCTCCATTTTTGCAAAATTAAACCTGATGGCCCCCATCTCCAGCTTCTGTCCAATATTTTTTTCTTGTCCTCTTCATGCCATACCTTCGTCATGAACCAACCTCTTGGAAGGATGTGGAAATTAGGGCTATACCCAAGCTCGTCTTTCCAATTCTGTTCGATCCAGTTCATAATTGCCTCACGCCCTGGTGATTTTCCATGGAATCATCCCACAATGGCGTGCTTCAGGTAATGGGGGATTTCAACGAGGTTTATTTCTCTGCCTACTGTTAATTCAGCATTGCCTTTTCTCGATCTTACTCCCTTCGATTTGTGCGGGTTCTTTTTACTAGGGAAATGGTTTCCTGAACTGGTATTGCTGGAAGCGTTCATTAGATTGTGCAGTTTAGATTGGTCTTCCGTACCTTCCTCTATTATGAGATTTTGCTCCTTCGAGTGTGCAAACTGTCCTCCCACGCCCTCTCTCCGCGTCTCTGTTTTTTGCCGACTCCGAAATTCTTCTTCTGAACAGAAAGCGGAGGTCTCTCATTCTTCCGGGGTGCAGTCAAATTCATCGATCCACATCTTGAATCTACCTTATCTTCCTTTCTACCTGCTTGCTACTTTGTCTTCGACCTTTGCTCCTCCATTTCCCGAGTATAAAAATTCAAGAGAAAAATTCTAATCTTCCTCCAAGGTTATAAGTTATAAACTGCTTCTGGATTTTCTAATCTTCCTCCAAGATTCTTAGAAATGTTGCAATCCCTTACTCCACAACCATACAAGATAACATGGATGCCAAGTGTTTCAAAGAGGAACTTCTTTTTATCCCAGATGACCAAATTGGCTGATTTATAGTTATTTTCAAGACCAAAACAAGCTTTCCACCCTCCATTAATCCTTTTCTCAATGCTATAGTTCCAATTGAGCTTGTGATGAATATCAACTCCGAGAAACTTGTAAGACGCCACTTCCTCTATATTTCTATTATCATAAATCCTTTTCTCAATGCTATAGTTCCAATTGAGCTTGCGATGAATATCAACTCTGAGATACTTGTAAGAAGTCATTTCCTCTATAATTTCTCTTATCATAAATAAAAATTGCATAGGTGTCTTTATTAGATTTTATAATCATGATTTTTGTCCTCGTGTTAACCGTCATGTACCCATGTTAGAGCAAAAATGTTTAAAAATTCTTAATTACTTATCAAAATTAACATAAGTCTATGAAGCAACCGAAGTTTATTTTTTGAAACCTTCAACAAAATTATTTGATGTGTGACTCAGTCATAATATTTCCTTTTGCACTCCTATTTCAAAACCTATGGGAAAAACCCCTTTGTCACCTTAGATAATAAGAAAGAGAAGTCGACCCATTCCTTACTTTCTATTTTCAAGGGACGGATGCTCACCTAGTAACAAAACTTGAAAGGAAGCCTGAGCATATTTTTAAAATCTAATAGAGCAAGAACAATTGGCCATGGCTGAGACAATCTTTTACACACACATATTAAGCATAGACGATGATTCAAACGCCCCAATAACCATACACCAAAAGGCATTAACCTTTGAAGTTTAGGAGGTTGTGCATCTTTCTCGCAAGTCTATTTCTGAAAACTCTTCGCCTACTCCATGGGTGCATTTAAATACTAGCGCGTACATGAGGATCATGTCATGTTATCTCTTTAAAAAAAATCCAATTTTTATTTTATTTTTATCTTAAGAAACTATAATTTTTTTATTTTTATTTAAAAAAAATCCAAATAAATAATATAAAATAAGATGGGGTGATTGATTAGCCACTTTGAAGCTAGGGTAAATGAACAAAGTACCAGGGTCGACTCAACCTAAGGCTAACTATTAAAAAATGAATCTGGATGAAACTCAAAAGTATATATAATAAATAATAAATAAACAGGCACACAACTCTTTTAGAAGCTCTAGTCCAGCATGGTTAGGACTTGAATTTGGATCGACGAAGAGTCAGATAAAAGGGCCTTCAAAGGCTAGCTTGGGATGATTCGGGCCCAAGTCCAACTAATGAAGGTGTGGGGGATAGTTAAGATAACTCTCACGCAATAATAACCCAGGGGCCAAGTACCCTCGTGAAGACGAGAACCCTCCAAGGGAATCTAGTTGGATGTTTAAAGTATGTATTCATTTAACTTATTATCTATTAGTTTATTATCATAAATTCACTTAATTTAATATATTAAAATAAATCAAAAACTTTAACGGATCACAAAGCAGATCTTAATAATAATATTTCAACCCAAAATTAGTATATGATTTTTTATATAATAACTTAAAACTAATACCCTCAAACTTTCATGAATCATGTGGCCATGATATCTCCTTGTTTTACAATTTTTCATATATTTTTATAATTCAATTATATCAAATTAATTGCAAACAAAAAAATAAAAATGAGTTAAAATCAATACATTAAATTTATTAAAAAATACAAATAAAAATAATTAAATATAACTTTTTTTAAATAAAAATAAAAAATAAAAAATTTATATAACAATTAACTTAAAATATATTTATTTATTTAT
This sequence comes from Pseudotsuga menziesii, assembly GCA_001517045.1. Taxonomy (NCBI): domain Eukaryota; kingdom Viridiplantae; phylum Streptophyta; class Pinopsida; order Pinales; family Pinaceae; genus Pseudotsuga; species Pseudotsuga menziesii. The sequence goes on from LPNX010014143.1 coordinate 779,494, forward strand.
AACAACCCAATAGAATAAATTAAAATATATCTATTTATTCATAACAATCCAACAAAGCAGGTTAAAGACTCTTCTTATTACAAGAGGACCAAACCATCTAAATCCCGTTACATGATTATTTTAATAACAATTACTACGTTATTTAATAGCAACTTATAATATAGTTGTACATTTTATAATTAAGGAGTGTTTATATATATATATATATATTCAAATAGTTTGATTGTTTTTTTTTCAAAATTAAAAATAAATAACTTTTAGCTACAATCATAAATTTTTTTTTTCACTTCTAAATTAAAAAAACTCTATAATATGACCACAAAAACACTCAAATGCATATTCGACCACAAGAACACTCAAAATTGAAAACAATGTTGTCCCTTAATTTAAGAGAAGTGAGAAGTATTATTATACGAATAAATTAAAATTGTGCTAATATATTCATTCTTTTAAATAGATTAGATGTCCAATATTAAAACAAGGAGGTTCATTAAGTGTGTGCAGTAACATTAAACTATACATTGGATTTATATTTAAACTGTGATCTAGATATAAATTAAAATCGTGTTAATATATTTATTCTTTTAAATAGATTAGAGGTTCATGGCTTGGCTAAACCATTAGAGCCTTGATGAAAACAACATTTTGCAAAACATTGATAATACCAAAAATATTATTACTTCCAAGTTTAAAGATAAATTATGGTGTGAGGAAAATTTAGCGATTAAGAGAAAATTAAGATACTATAAGGATGTCATTAATACTAGCTTGGAAGATCAAAAGTATCTCTCTCAATTGTAACTAGCTCATGGTAGAAAATAAATATAGCCAAGATTAAAACGAACTCTCATATATTCCTAAAACTCCATGGGTGGAAAGGGTTTGCCATCTGTGTGATTCTATGAGTGTTGAGGATGAAAATCACTTTACCTTGGAGTGCCTTGCTTACACCCACATTAGATCTGAGTTTCATAGTATTTGTTACAATACAAACATTTATAACCTCCTAACTTCCCAAAACTATAGTGATCTTGGAAAGCTTCTTGGAAAGTTTTTTTAGCACATGAACAAGATTTTAAAGTAAACCAAGTATTATTCTTCTTAAGGTCCGATAAACCAAAGTTGGTCTCACTAGACGTTAATCATCATCATAAAAAAAAAACTTAAAAATCAAAAACACTGTTGAATACTTAAATTACGATTGTCCAATTTGTTTTCTAATTCAATCAAACGAAATATTAAAATACATAAAAAAACTTATACTTCTATGCGCAATAACACTATGCCTGTAATTCTGTGCAGTAACATTAAACTGTGTGCAGTAACACTAAACCATACATTGGATCTAGATTTAAAGTGTGTGTAGTAACATTAAAAAAAACATAATGCCGAAACACATTAATAAAAGAACATTAAACCTACAAATAGCCATAGATATCTAACCATGAAATATTACATTAGATTTAAACTATGCCAATATTAAAATCAATACAATATTATTAAACGAAACAAACTTAAAGATATCATATCCAAACATACAAAATATATCAATCAAAACATACAAAATAGTGAATGAAGCCAAAGCATAAGATAATTACTCATCTATTCTCTCTTCAAATCCATCACAACCAAGGGAATATTATCCTCCAACAATTGATTCATTTGCGCAACCTTGGGAAACCCCACCTTTTACTTCTATGGAAATACTTGATACCAAAATACTTGCGACTAAAATTTACTACGACCGGGTTTTACTGCGACATAATTTTATTGTGTCTGGGAAGTGTGCTATAGACTTTTGTGCGACAAAATTTACTTTTGGTCGAGAAAAGTTTTACTGACTTTTGACCTGACACACTTTTTACATCTATAGACATCCACTTGACTTCCACGAGAATTTTACCGTGACAGGATTTACCCTTGATAGAATTTTGGTTGCGACCAACTTCGACTTCGACTGGACCACTTTTAGCCGATCTTTATAAAAAATAATTTCTTAGTCTAAAGACTTATAATATAAAAAACACTTTTCACCGACAGGTATCTTGGGATAAAACCAGGGATAATTTCAAGAACACCCTCAAAGTTTATATGTATAATAAATAGGAGAAAATCCCTAATATATAGGAAAATTTGAAGGTTATTTAATTAATAATATAATACGTATATATAATTTTTTGGCTAATCTTTCATTCTATTATAGATTCTTGTAAAATCGCGACAAATCTTTCACTAAATTAGAAGATATTGTAAAATATTGGCGGCTATTTCACTAAATTATAAAATATTCTAAAAACTTGGTGAATCTTTCATCAAATTATAAAACCTTATAACATCTTGGTGAATCTTTTTCTAGGAAGACTTGGCTTTTGATTTTGTAGATTACTAAGGTAGTGCAATAGAAGAGCATATACAAGAGCTCGACTCTCTTGACTCCTATACCCTCAAATGAACAAGTGCATGAATGAGGAGAGGAGGGATTTATTTATACATTGCAGAAGCAGTATTGGTCACTCACAACTGGAGGTGTTGGTGAAACACAAGTACACTAACTAGATTCAGGGAAAGTGGGGACTACACCTTTATCTCATCCCTTAGGAGCCTCCATTACTAGAAATTGGGGGTGAAGGAATGATTTCAGTAGAATTTATCTAGAAATTGGGGATGAAAGATAGACTGGATGGAAATTTGGCTAAGTCTAAAATAGTTTTTTCTATGTTCCTCATTAATATACAGGAGGCTATTCGTTTTGGATTTATTTGTTTTCTAATAAATACTGGGCGAATATATTTTAACTAGAAAAACCCTTTCCATATAAAAAAATATCCCACTTAATTTTTGTAACTCCCTTAATATAGCCCATGGGCTATATATAGACCCTAAAATTATCCATGGATAAATTGCGACACAACTATATTGCGACATACTCACAATATCATATAACCAAAGTATTAAGGAATACTTATGTCAAGCACTCCGCGGATAAAAAATCTATGTTTTACATAGTGAAATATTTGTGGATTCTTTGTGTCTTTCACTAAACGGTAAATGTAAACAACATTTACTCAAGTAATTGTGGAGAATATGTGCGTCATAAATAAAACATGTATTCAACCATGAACCATGGATTTATATATCTTATCGTGACATAACAAAGAACTATAGCCACAAATACAAACTTGGATATTTACAAGGATGTTTCACCTTTTACAGAGCTTTGACTCTCAACACTTTCCAAAAACACAGAGCTTGAGCTCTTGAACTCTCCACATATTTTTTCCTTCTTCTTCTCCTTTCTACGCACACTTACATGCCTTTCTCTCTTCTCTTCTCTCTTCTCTATGTTTTTCATTTTTGTTCTTCTACATATGCAAAGACTAAAATTTGCTTCTCGTGGAAGCTACCGACTTACATTAAAGATTGTAATAACTATCTACATAGAAGCTTATCTTCAGAAATCTAATTCAACTACTTTATATATGAGAGAGTGAACTATTAATTCAGTTAGACTATCTGACAGAAGTTGAATTGTTACAGACTCTGAGAGAGTCGACTCAGACCTGATACAAATCTGCGATTAATTAATATTTCCAAAATGGGGATCTTTAAAGTTTTTTTTCACAAAATGTTTTAGATTTGAAACTTTCTCTATTCATGATAAAATTCACTAAGAAGAACTTGTCATTCCAAGATAACTTCACAGATACTGGAATGTATTCCTTGCCAATGGCTTTGTAAAGATGTTTGTAAGCTGATCTTCAGACCTACAAAATTCTAAGAAATTTTCTTTGTTGTTCACCAATTCTCTTATGAAATGATACCTTGTATTGATGTGCTTGGTTCTCTTGTGGAACACATGGTTCTTTGATAATGCAATGGTTGAACTATTGTTGCGGAAAATAGTTGTTGGTTCTTGCTAGTTCTGCGACAGGTCTTTTAAAATATTCTACATCCAAATGGATTGACATGCAATGCTTGTAGCTGTGACATACTCTACTTATGCTGAAAACAAAGTTACTATGGGTTGTTTCTTCAAATCCCATGACACAGCAACTGTACCAAAATGAAATGTATACCCAAATGTGCTTTTCCTGTCATTTGTGATGCCTCCATTGTCACTGTCAGTATATCCAATGATTTTAATTTTTTTTGAGGTTGAATACATAATGCCAAGGTCCTTTGTGCCACTTACATACCTCAAAATTCTTTTACCTGCTTTCCAATGAGAGTCTTTTGGTGACTCCATGAATCTTGAGATAATATTTACTCCATACATGATGTTTGGTATTTCCACAGTTAAATACACAAGGCTTCCAACCAGCTTGTTAAACAACGTAGGATCTACAGTTGATCCATCATCATCCTTTCTCAATTTTAAACCTATTATTACTAGTGTTGGGGATGTATTTCAATTAGACATATTGAATATTTTTAAAACTGCACTTTCATACTTGGATTGTGATATGAAAATACCATTCTCAAACTGTTGGACTTCAATGCCCATAAAAACTTCATAAACCCCAAATATGTCATTTCAAATTCACTTTCCACATGACTATTCTAAAATCCTTTATGCCAAAATCACCAGTAAATATTAAATCATGTACATACAGACATACAATTAACATGTTACCTTTCTGATTAAATTTGGTGTACAATGTTGGTTCACTTTCACTTTTGTGAAATTTATTTTGGGTGAGGTAGGAATCAATCCAACTGTACCAAGCTCTAGGAGCTTGCTTCAAACCATAGAGTGCATTTTTCAGCTTAAACCACTTTGTGCTCTTGATATGGAACTTCATAGCCATGTGGTTGTTCTACATATGCTTCCTCCTCCAGATAGCCATTCAAAAATGTCGATTTAACATCCATTTGATAAACATGCCATTTGTTTTGAGCAACAATGGCCAAAACTGGTTTGACTGTATCCATGCATGCGACATGTGCAAAAGTTTCATTGAAGTCTATGTCAGGCTGGGGTGAAATCATGAATCTGGATGTCTATTTTGGGGGGCGTTCTGAGAAAAGTAGTGTTGTTTTTGCAAGTTTCTCAACTTCAAGCAAAGAAAAATTAGATTTGTGTTTAGAATTTCATTTTGTAGTAAAAACAAAACTTGTAGAGAATTGTGTTAGCTTTCTATCAATTTTTTTTTATATTTTTTTTTATTGACATTTGATATGTCATTTTTGCAAGTGTTCGATAGTATGTTCTTAATTAATGAAATTATGATAAATAACCATGTTTTTAGACTACATTTATTCATTATTAAACTATTGTTCATTAAAAAAAATATGTTATGATGATCCAGATAGATTGTACTAATGTATGACTATAATTTTGTATCCAACAACTACATACAATAATTATTAGAATATTTTGAAGTGGACCAATATGAAAAACTAGCATAAAATTGACATGTTTATTTAGACACACTATATTCCCTAATTTCCAATTCAAAACAAAAAAACTGAAAGTACCCTTTTGAAGACAACACATCAAGGTTTTGTACAATGGGTTTTCCAAAATTTTTCATCATGTATTTATGAAGTTATTGAATTTTCATTTCACCGAATTCTATTAAATTTTGAAGCAATCCATACACCTTCTAAGAAAAATAATAAATAAAATTAGTTGTTTACACTAAATTCAACAAAATTCACATCTATAGAAAGTAAATTGAACTATGCAACTAATGAAGAGAAATTCTAAGTGTTTAATATGATCCGATCTCTCCAAAATTGGAAGAAGGCTCAGAAATGTGACAGAAAACCATTTCTGAAGATTTACAGGTTTTCTTCCAAACAAATCTTTCGTCCGAAAAGTATAATAGTTTAGCTGACAGTTAGTTTTAACAGATGGAAAATAGTTCGACTGAAAAACATTTATTTATTTTTTCGTAAGCCGAAAAACTTGGCGCACTTTTTGAAACACTGCGTCATTTAGATTCATATTTATAAGAACCATGTTTACACATATTTTCACATTTTTAAAAACATCACCATTTACACCTTTACAAACAAGGGCTAATTTTTGTGGTAAGTGTTCTTAGCAATTTTTTATGGCAAAAATTATTTTGGGCAGTTTTGTATAGTAAGGTGTTCTTAGAAATTATGTTCTAAGATGGAGGCTCTTTTTCTTTGATAGTAAAGATTGTTTTGGGAAATTTTTTATGGTAAAATGTTCTTATAAATTATCTTCTAAGATGGAGGTTCTTTTTCTTTGATAGTAAAGATTCTTTTGTGAAATTTTTTATGGTAAAATGTTATAAATTATCTTCTAGATGGAGGTTATTTTTCTTTGATAATGAAGATTTTTTTGGGAAATTGTTTAGAGGAAAGTGTTCTTAGAAATTATCTTCTAAGGTGGAGACTTTTTTTCTTTACTAAAGATTGTTTTGGGAAATATTTTATGGTACAATTTTTTTTAAAGATTCTTCACCAATTTATTCTTTGGTGTTTTTTTTAAAATGATCTTGAGCAATATTTTATGGAAAAGTCTTCTAAGGTGAGTTTTTTTTCTTTGGTGATTAAGATGCTCTCCAACTCAATTTATTCTAAGGTGAAGGTATATATTGAATAATCATGGACAACAAAAGAGAGCGAAAGAGGAAATCTGATCGCACTCGAGATGATTCCTTACATAATGAAAATCAAAGACTCAAATACCATGAAAAACAGAAACAAAAGAGTACAAATATTGAGGACATCCCTAATGATGATCTAATTTGTCAAAACCCCAAATTTTCACAAAAAATTAAAATTTTGATATAACAATAAATGCTAAAACCTGCGGTTTACTAAAAATTAACAGTTGGCATAAAAGAAACCGTTAAGTAATTAGTTTCACTAAATTCTAAAATAACTTAACAGTTTATTTTTCGTAGCAAGAATAAAATCTTTTTGTGTGCTGTTTGCTTCAGTTTAATGATTAGTTCTTTTATGTCAGTAGGTAGAATCTAATTTTGAATCCAGGGCTTACTTAGCAATCGTGCTAACGTAGATGAATACTGTTTCTTATAGGTTTACAAGTATGATCGATCGAGTATATTTTAAAAGATCTTTTAGTGTCAGCAGTATTTTGTTTGCAATTTAAAAAGCTTAGTAAAATAAGCTGCTAAACTCTAGACATCTCCTGTAAGATAAAACCATTTGATTTTCATAAGTTTTTCAAGCAAACAAGTTCGGAAATAAGTAACGACAGTACAACATATTTGCGTCTCTAAACATTAGAATATTATTTACAAGTATTTCTACTTTAGTCTAAGTAATTTGTAATATTTATAAACATTGTTATTGTCAGTATTTATGCAATAGTATCTTATCTTTCCTGTGTATTTATTGACTCTTATTTTGTTTCTACAAGATAAATTAGAGCTTGATATCTTGGGACAGTAAAAACCTTCAATTGTGTAACTATAACCATCATGCCCTTCTATATGAGCTCATGGTTACCGCTATCTTATTCCCAAGTCTAACTCCGTGTTGTAGTAACTTTTGGATTTAATAGGGTCATTCCTATTCCAATAATCAAGTCTACTTCTATAATTATCTTACTGTCCACTAGACATTCTGAATGAGAATAAAACCAAGATGAGTTATACTCCAAGTTCTATCAAAGTATTGTCGCTTAAACTATGTGATAGAATTTTCGTGATAATATTTTTATCTTCAGCTTTGTACTACTTCAAAGCTTTGATGCTATTTGAGTTACCAGTTCATATAAATTTCATATATAATCTATTTCTTCAATAGACATTCAATCTACAAATAGTTTGTTATTTTAACGTATTTTAATCTAGCCTTTATATTCCTTTGCATTATTACAAGGTGCTATTTATAAAGTTTAGACTTGTAATATTCTTATTGCAAAAGGTTTACTATGTATAAGCTATAGTTTATCTTTGCTACTAGAGAAACTATAGTTATTTAATAGCTAGCATGAACTCTTTTATATCTATATTAAGGACTTAAACTTTGACCTTATCTATAAACAAGACATAAATTAGATGATTTCTATCTTATCAAAACAATGTTTAGAGAATAGTTATGCAACCAATTATATCGTTATGGTAATGTTATTATATAACAATATAATGTTATTGGTATAAAGGGATTAATGCATAATCCAAATCGGGCTTTAAATTAAGATTTATAATTGACACTATAGCTTGGTCAACGTAACCCCCACGTTGATAAACTCGTCATTATGTTAATATAAAACATTGTGCAAATGATTAACGATTTGGTTTACGAATTATTGGGTTGACAATAAGGTTTAATCCACGCTGTAATAATCAAATAATTGGAATATTTCTTCCATGCAGGAACTATAGGACATGACCCTCACTGCATCAATAAATTTGTTGCTACGTGGTTGATTTCTGTCCATGCCTGGAAAATATATAATGCTATGGAAACCTAACCAATGTCATTTCTGTCCCACAGTTTACGCTGGCTCTAGGGTTGCTTGGCCTGTCTCCCATGGCGGCCGTCATTTCTCCTGGTTACAGTTGCCTTGTGCCTTGACTCCGCGCCGTTTTTATACTCTGGTGTGTGGTTTTGAATGCTGGTTCTTTCTCTGCAACAAGTGGAGTTGTCTTTTCCTGCTACCCTTGTCTTGCTGCCTGTGAAACCTATCATCCAATGCCTGCGTAGCTTAATGGCTGCTTCGGTTTCCTTCCCTTGTTCTCGTGGCTTGCCAATGTGTGAGATTCTTGAGGGCTGTTTGGGTTTCCAACTGCATCGCTTGTAGGTGATAGTGCTTCGAGAAGGTGTTCTTTGTTCTCCCATTGACAGGTGATTATCATAATGGAATTTGTTTTTACTTACTGCTAGTATAAATAATTTTTTTTCAAGCTTTAACAAGTAACTTGTTTCGCTGATAGTGGTTTGTTGCTTGCTGTAGGTGCTCGCCGCTGTGAAGCTTGAACACAGGATAAAAGACAACCTCTTGCAAAGGCTGTGGCTGGTGGTTCAAACTCGGGTAAGCCCCGTGGTCTGAAATATGGATTCTCACTTTGTTAGTGTTAGGGTGGTCGTTGGACTCACCCAGGGTTTTGGAAACTCTCTCTCGTCTTGTCACGAGTTATGTTATTATTGTTAATGTTTTTACAGGCTATTGTGGAAATACTTAAATACAAACCCTTGTTAGGGTAGACTTAATTTGTATTGTGCACTGTACTTAGTTGAAGCTTTGGCTTCACAGTCGGGTTTAAGTTTGTATAATTTGTAATGGCAGTACAGTTGTAAACTCGTTTTGGTTGATGGGAGTTTATACTATACTATGTAATTCTAGGGTTTTTTCCCTTCCTGAATATAATGAAGTTATAAACTCAGTTGAGTACTTTGTAAGGGTTTTATAATTTAAATTTTAAGGTTGATACTTACAGCCGTAACTTAAAATCTTACTTGTTTTAATTAAAGTTATGGATTAGGGTTTATCCTGTAAAACACTCGTTTTGATTTATACTATTCTTGTTATAATAGTTACACTGTTTTTCTATTTTATTCTATTTGTCCTTAAAGGACTGTGAGTAGATTATTAGACTGGTTATTGATGGTTACATAATTGTTGTAAATTTGGTTTAATATTTTGATACTTGTAATGCAATAGTTTTAAGGCTTTTAACCCTGACATTTATCTCTATAGATGTATGTTGTTATCAAAAGAAAAGCACTGTTTCTCTTATAAATACATTTATACAAGTTTAATCAGTATTGTACTTTATTTTTGTGCATAACATTTTTAGTTAATAGTTTTAAAAGAACTACCCTATGTGTAACCTAAGTTACTACAATATTTAAAAATACTTATAGATTATGCTCAGAATATGAGCTAGGGTTTATTCCCTTTTAACTTTGATAGAGTATTATTTCCTGTGTTATTATCTTGTAAATTTAATTACGGTTACACAGTTTTCTTCAGTTTATTTTTATGAATTAATAGTTTATAAACATCACTATTTAATGATAATAATAATATTATTTGTATTTATAATATTATTATCTATGTATAATATCTCTTCTTAAGTTTATGTTGGTTTTTATTTGTATAATAATTACGACAGAGAACAGTCTATAATATTTGTGTTATTTAATACAATTGTTTCTGTAGACTTACTGAAAGAATATAAGAACTTTCTTACTTGTCAGTATTCTTTACATTTATACTCTCTGCAAAAGTATAAGGATAGTTTCTTATAATATTAATTTAAACCTAAGTTGTTACTGTCCTTTAGCTATTAAAGCTAAGAAAGGAAATACTGTAACATTTATCATAATCTTAACTATAGTTCAGATAGATGCAGGAAGATTAGTTGTCACTAAAAGAAAAAGATAAACTATCTGTATTATTTTTACGTCTTTTCTTAACATAAATGATAACTTTCAACTGATAATACTAGTTCTTCTACTTCAATATAAATATACAGTTTATAGAAGTAGATACTGTGTAGGAAATGAATTATATACTTAACAAACTACTGTCAGTAAATAATAAGATTCTTGTCCTTTATGATATTTTAAACACATAGTCTAGTTCTGACAACATCTCTACAAAACAGATTAATAAACTTTCTAGAAAACAATATCTACTGATAGGAAACATTTCAATACTCTGAAAACATAAATATTCTATTCATTTATATTCCTATCATACTTCATTTATTTGAACACACTACATGTGCTAGAGTACGATCTGGATTACTCCAGATGGGGAAAAAGATAGGTAGGATTTATCTTTCATCACAGTATAGATTCAGCCTTGAAACAACTAAGAGATTTCAACTTTACAATTTACAACATAACATATAATTATTCATTAATTGCTCACACATAGATATAAACTATAACACAGAAATTAAAAGATAATGGAACATGTCTTTAAATCTAGATGACAACAGCAATGGGAGGCCGTTCCTCCCTACCAACTCCTGGAGAGCGCTCAAACAACGACTCCTCAGGAGCCTCGAGCCTGTTCTGGTCTCCTTGGCTGGAACTAGGTGGAGCAACCAACAAAGTACTAGTCCTGAGACTCAATACCAACTCTTCGTACTGCAGTACTATCTTTCAGTTGCAAAGTTGTACTAGATCAACTTCCTGCAGTTTACCCCTCAAACACCTTCCTTCAAGTTTTCCCTTTCCCAATGAATTCCTTGAAGTGCATTCACTTGAATGATTCTTCTCCTGGAATGAGCAGCCTTAGCTCTCTACATTGGGTACTTTTATTAAGATTGCCTAGGTCTTTTTGGGTTGGTTGTCATTAATTGAGCCACCTGCTCTGATCCCACTTTCTTGGGGGACCATGACCCCAAATGTAGGGAGGTTGCCACCTGCAACATAGGAAGTGTTTGAGGATGCTGCCACTTGTCTTTTTGCTCTCCACCTAGTCTCCTCCACCAACTTGACTAGTAACACTGTTTTAAACAGCTCTCCCAAGTTGTTGTCTCCACTTTTATTTATTTAAAATTAAATATTCATAATTATATTCCACATCCTTGACTTTGCTGAGTCATCAGTTTCAACTTAGCATTAAATTTAACACAATGTCTTGGAATAAATCAAAATAAGCTAACATTATTTTACAAAATTGGGGCATGTGACATAGTTAGATATTTGGATCATAATGTTGATGATATGAATGTTCACAATCAAATTCAAGAAGAAGTTGAACCAGGTATGTACAAATATTGTAAATTTGTTTAAAATCTCGTAACTAGTTTTTTTGTAAATGATTGTAATTTTGAAAACAATTTGCAAAATGCTGATATAGATTTACATCCTAATGTTGATCAAGATATTGAAGACATTGATGAATCTGAAAACGATGCAAATATTCACTCCAGTAGATGTGTATATATATATATATATATATATATATATATATATATATATNTAAAGATAAGTATATTTGAAATATGCTAAATTAAAATTAAAATTGAAATATATATAGGTGTTTTCATCATTGAAGATACATGTTACAGAATGTTGATAGAGAAAAATTCGGAAACACAAAACCTTACCATATTGTGCGATATCGTGCTGAAAAGATACATGAAGAATTTATGAAAAAATAATTAGTGGCAACACAAGCTCAAATTTTGAGGTGTTTGTTAGTCTCCAAGTAGTTGAGGGAAGCTTGGTCATTATTGGGTATTCAAAAGGAGGAAAAAGATTCACAGGTGAAGCAAAATGTGTTCGAAAATATAGTCGATGCAATAAAAACTATCGAAAAATCTAGAAAGAAAGATACTAGTGTTGCACGTAGAATAATACAAACAATGATTATTTCATCTAGTACTAGACAAAAACGTTTGACAACACAGATCACAATAGTTATTGGAACTTCGCAGAAAACATTGTACAAATATAACAAATTTCGATTACAAATAGATGCAAATGATGAGCTTGCTTGTTGGGAAATTATTTTTAGACAAACCTATAAATATAGGCTCGGTGAAAGTGTTAAAGCTATGATGCATGAATATTGGGTGGAAAATTCTCATGTTTCACCAAAAGCAAGGGATGCGATACGGCGAAGAATATCTTGAAATCAGTATGAAAGCCATACAAAACATATATTGGTGATGGCTCAAATAAAATTGTTCAATAAATTCAAACATGAGCACGGAGAAGTGAATTTGTCAATCAATACATTTGTAAAACATAAGCCATGGTATGTGTTATCCCTAAAGTTGAACCTAGACTACAGGGGTTCAAGATTAAAGAAATATTTTTCAAAAATATAATTTAATGAAATAAAGATAAAAATTGGGCTGGTATGTAATCAAAGATATAAGGAAATCATATAACTATTAAAGATCTGTACAACATAAAATAGAATACAAAATTCAATATCAAAGAAACTACGAGTATGAATTTATGAAATGAGACTGACTCTATCATTAAAAGTTTAAAAGATAACTGTATTTCACCATAAGAATCATGTAATGGGATTTAATTGACCATATATAGGAAAAATCACAAAAAATACAATTCATAAGATACAAAGTCAACTCAAAATCATAATCATATCAAAGCAGAACCTATATTGAAGATGCAGAGCATTTCATGTCATACAGCATACCATCAAAATTGGATTTCCATAACTCCAATTTCCACCCCTTGCCATATTACAAATTACAGTATTTATAAAAGCTCAACACCAAGAATAAGCTATTTCTATTTTCTAGAAGAAATCTGGAAATAATAAAGCCATTTGATAACTGAACTGCCAACTATTGATACCAGGTCTCCTAGAAATCTAGAAGTGATCCTTTTACCAAATCTTCGAATGCCACATGATGTACTAGATTGGAATTAAAGATATATTGCAACAAAAATATGGAACCGCCTCTTGATTCACCACTATAACTTGAAGTTTGCTGGCTTGATCCTTTTCCACTTGTATTTGAAGGATCGAATGATGCCTAAAATATGGGGTTACTCCTATGATTGCTAATTTATCTCCTTGAAGATGTCGATATGTTTAAGTCATTGGCTTAAAATCCGGAACCAATATTTTCCAACTGTCCCAATATTTCCTGAATGAATAACATTACTCTGCCACCAATCTCATCAGGGGTTGTGTCCCGCATACATCAATTAATTGCAGAAACCAATAGCTTACAACCATGCTAGATTCAATTGCTGATATTCCTCTCTGGATGAAACTCAATAGAATTTTAATATTGTGAATGATATTTCATTGAGGATAATCAATGGTTGCAATAAATCAATACATTTTGAATTTTTCCTTTGTATTTTGGAAAACTTGTTCAGTAATTACAACACCACTTCCATCAGCTCGTTTTATCTCCAGATTAGCTTTCTGGTAATAGGCAGTACCCCTTAATGCATCTGCAATGAAATCACCAAAGCCAATTTCAATTACTTCCTCTGCTTTGGCTCCATATAACAATCGTTTGATTCTTGAAAGGTGAATAGCTCCAAAACACATTGGGCATGGTTCACAAGATGCAAATATTTCAAAATCTGACAGCTCAATCTGACCAAGTTTCTTGCATGCCTCTCTTATAGCCGTAACCTATGCATGTGCAGTAGGATCGTTGTTCTTCAGAACCATGTTGTGACAACTCGCGATATCCTCATCATTACGAACCACAATGGCACCAAAAGGCCCACCATGGCCACTATTAACTCCATTATATGCTTCTTCAATGGCCTTAGACAAGAATTTTAGATCTCTGTCTTGAACAGCTTCCCGATGACCAGTAAATGCCGATGCTGTAGAAATGGTCCCATCCTTAGACTCCACAACATTGGTTTCTTCCGTATCAATGATTCAGGTGCCCAAGGATTCAAATTGAACAATATTCCAGACAATTAAAACAGGGTCCCTAGATTATAAATGCAGAAAACCAAAAAGGCTCTATTGCAACAAAACTTCAGTCTTCCACACAAGAAAGATGCGAATAGGATTTCGCATCAGAGATTCTTGCCTCCCAAAATGAACAGATGTAGGGGACCTGAAAGATGAATTGATGGTCTAATAACGATTGAATCTGTCATGTACAATATCACATGAGCCTGAAGCGAGAAAAGTTTTAAAGGAGAGACAATGGATTTAACCTATAAGTAATTTTGGAGATTATATATACCCTTCTCTCTTCCAGTGCCACTCATTTTATAGCCACCAAAAGGTATACCAACATCAAAAATGTCAAAGCAATTAACCCAATCTGTTCCTACATGTAAGGCACGAGTAAGAGTGTTTGCGGTTTCTATACTCTTTGTAAACACTCCTGTTGCCAAGCCATAACGACTAGCATTCGTCCGCTTTATCACTTCATTTAAATCTTTGAATTTCATAATTGATTGTATGGGGCCAAATATTTCATCAGTAGCTATGGCCATATTATCCCCCGAAATGTTATTCCCATACTTGAACTTCTGAGAAAATTGTAGGCATAATATAGAAGCCCTTGGTACCAATTTTATCCCCCCCTGTTACAAGTTTTGCACCACTCTCTTTTCCAGCCTTAATATAACGCAGAATTTTGTTAAACTGCTCCTGGTCAATCTGAGGATCTTGCTCAACACCTTTTCTAAAGGGATTACCAACAACACGACTAAGGCACCGTGCTTTTGCCTTTTCTACAAATTAATCAAAACACACAAATTGTAAACTTTTATTCCACATGAGTGCCATCATGATTGATTTTCTATCTGATCTTGGTATTCAAATTGAAACCTGAGTGGTCACTTTGATATTTGGATGCTACCAGAAACTGAAATTTTGTTGGAGCAGATCTGATGATAACAGTATGTTAGGTCTATCATTAAATTCACGACATATGTTGTTGTTGCTATCATGTTGAATTTGAATTATATTATGACACATTCCTTCGGTTTGGTCAAACATTTTGGATGAATTCACCTCCTTCCACAATTCATGCTTTTATATCTGAAATTCCATGTGAAAGAGATAGTCACGAGATATTTAACAACAAAAGATGTGTTGGTGGAAAGAAATGTGATCATTGTGGAAATCTAGCTTTATTCCACCATAAATATCCTATTGATATTAATGATCAACCATTTTCAAATATAATAGTTGATTGGAAGAGATATGAATATGTCACTTATTCCTACAATTCTACAAGTTCTACAAACGCTCTTTTGAAAAGGATTGATTTACAAGAAGATAAAATCAGTGTTACAGAGTTTTGAACAATTTTGAAAAAGAAATTTATAAATACATCAAAGATTCACATAGAACGATGGAAATAAATACAATTCAAACACTCAGGTGAAATTTTTCCAGTAGGGACTATTTTCTCTGTGGTTGATTTTGCAGAGAATTACACATTTGAAGCACAAAAAGAAATACAAAGTGAATATTATCATTTTGACCA
>LPNX010014143.1:795491-814803 GCA_001517045.1 Pseudotsuga menziesii
GTTTTATATAGACATACTCAACACAATGTTGATGATATAGAAATAACGAATGACAATCGACATGTGATCAAGGAATACCATTTCTATATCAGCAATGACCGCACACATGATACACATTATGTACAACATTGTTTTGATATTATTTATGGTTCATTGAAAACACATGGAACTGTAATGAATGAAAATGGTATATGGTCAGATGGATGTGTAGGGAAATTTAAATATTCATGATCATTCTTCTGGCTATGTCGCCATCATATAAAAAAAATATATTAAACATCATTGGATTTTTTTAAAAACTGGTCATGGAAAAGGAGAGCACGATGGTGCATGGGCATGTGTAAAATGAGCACTTCGAAGGCATCAAATGAACCATTCTGTTGATCAATTTGTGTGTGCTAATAAAGATGTTCAATGGTGTCTTGTAAATCTCAGCCATGAGTGCAATCAACAATCAAAGAATGTGCGCGGGTATGAACTTTGTTTTCAAAACAAATTTATTCAACTTTGAATGACTCTAACATGTACATCTAGTAACATTTTACTCACATGTACATAATTTTTTTTATGTTGGACAAGTTTTTTTGTCATATTGGAATCCAAGATGTAGATAGATCAATCACATATGATGCTAGCACCATTCATGGATCTCGATATTTACACTTGATCAAAACAAAAACCTTCCAAAATGTGTTTTCAATTGATAGTAGGAAGCAAACATGCTTTTGTCCTATTTGCATGGAGTACACAGAATCAATGGAGATTTGTGAAAACATCAATGACAATTATGTTAAACCTTGTAAACACAATGAAATTAATAAAAAAGGGAAAACACCACTCACAAGATTTGAGGAGTTGGAATCAGAGGACATTGCAATATCAATTGATGGTGATAGAATTTCAGATCTTGTTAGAGAAGGTAACTTTATGTACACTTGAATAAATGCCATTTTTTCATTTTAAATATTTTTTACTTGAATGTCAAATATATATATATATTTACGTGTGTGTGTGTGTGTGTGTGTGTGTATGTGTGTGTGTGTGTGTGTGTGTGTGTGTGTGTGTGTGCACACACACACACATGTGTATATATATACGCACACGCACACACATGTGGCTTTTCTTTTGTGGCTTTCAAGTTTCTATTTGAAAAAGAAAGAGAATAGTTCGTGCTTTTTGCATTTCATTTCTCTTTTCCTAGTAATCTTGTTTCAACTTTGATTCAAAAAACCATTGGTTTCACCTCTTCCAACCTTTGAGTAATCAACAACCCTTTAAAACAAACGTTTAATATCTAAAATTTATTAGTAACTGTTTGTTTCTAGGGACGACACACACTAGTCTAGGCTAGTGTCTTGGTTTTGGGATATCTTAATTGCCCAAAAATTTAAACCTAACAACAATGGACTATCTATTAGGAAATTCATATTCATTGAGAAAGACACTGAAAATCTCCTCTCACACAGGAGTCAAGCATGAGGTCGTGTGATACTGAGCTGTTGGAGACACCCTTCCTCTTCTTAGTAAAGAATACACCAGAGATGTTCCATGTTTGGGGACTTATTCAATGCCTCCTCTCTACCTCGTGTGGTGCCTGCTACTATTTTGGATTAGGGCTTAGCTACCCTATCCATGTGCATCAGCTGGATTGACAATTTTTCCACTAGAATTTCTTTACGATTTTGGTAGCCTTAGTATCTTGTCTGCTAGGATCTTACACGGGTGGCATTGGAAGGCTATTTATAGGGCTCCTAGGGTAGAATTGGAAGGTAGCCTCGGTAGACAATTTGGGAGTGCGGTTGGGTGATTCTAGTGCTTGCACCCAGAGGGCTATTAAAAAGACACCAAGCAACTACTCTCTTTCCTTCACTGGTTAGTTCTGGGCCCTCATCATCTCAGACTTTTCTTTGGAAGGAATATTTGTTTGCCTGACTTGATACTTAGGTCTTTTTGGACCCAGTCTCTTAGCCTCTGTAGGTCATGCTGGGGGAGGTCTCTCATCCTATGCAAATCATGCTAGGGGAAGAATATCAGCCTCTGTAGGTCATGCTGATGGAAAACAGTCAGCCATTGCGAGTCATGTTGACACTCATGAAAATACTAACCATCCAAAACACAAGCTCAAGCTCCCTTGCAGGCTTTGTGAGGGAGACGACCTTACTCATCAATGCCCTGCCATTGTAGAGGTACAAAGAGTTTGGTTCCAAGGTCATCCCATTTTTTAACACCCTAAAGTATCTCAACAACTAGCCTCTCTTTTTCAGGTTGGACCCAGTCACCCATCCTCTGGTGGTCATGCTGGGGGTAAATAATCAACCACAGCTAGTCATGTTGACACCGTTGAGAAAAATAGTTGTTCAAAAGGAAAACTTAAGTTCCCTTGTAATATATGTGAGGGAGATAATATTACTCACCAGTTCCCTGCTATCGTAGAGGTGTGAAGAGTGTGGTCCGAGACTCAATAATATTTTGTTCCTGAACAACCTAAAGTTTCTCAACAACCTACTCAAACTTTGGTTGATCAAGTGGTCGAACCAACATGATCTTTGGTCGTGTTGAGGCCTGGAAAATCACAGGTAACAAAAGTTAGGGATTCTCCCCAATAACGTTCCCAACTAGCCCGTTATTGTTTGGTATGGGGAATCCGTCTGGTTTACGGTCCGACTACCGTAGGTCAAGTAAAAAGGTTTTACCGGTTACGACCTGGTCCACCGTGTATATTTTTAGTTTTTTGTGTTTAAGTATGATGTGCAAGTGCCTATCTAACAATGTAGATTGATAGAGATAATGAGGAGTGGTCACAATGTGATGCGTAGGTTCTTACCTCTCGTCTTAACTCTCTCGCATCTAAATCACACACACCAAGAAACTAAAACTAACTATCTAACCTATTTCTAGGGAGAAAAAATATCATTTATCAATGAGTAATGTATTTATGCGCATGCATTAAGAAAAATCACAGATAGCTGTTACTTATTTCAGAACACATGAACATTAATAGAAGAATGAACAACAAGATAGACTATTGTTTATGAAAATCCTTCATTACTCACAGTGGAAATTTCATAGAATAAACTAGAGTGCATTCATAACATGAACATAGGTTCAAAAAGTTAGAACGATCTCACAGTTAATGGACATAAGCTGAAAACAAAATAGTTCACATTCAACAGATCCATAGCACAACATTTGAAACATTCCACCAAGCTTTCTCTAGCAGGAAACTTGTAATTCTTTATTGCAAAAGGAAATAGTTCTTCTTACAACATACTCTCACAAATCTATCTAGGAAAAAGCCCTTTCTACATCTAACTCTCCTATATTTATACAAAACAACAAAACCTTTGGGCTGCCCCCCAGTGACCTTTGGGCTCCCCTAATCCGTTCAATCCCACAATTTTGTCTTTTAGTGAGTGCTATAGAATACGTTACATTAAATTAAAATTTAATAGCACTTTTATAAAGAGGGACTAGCTTGGTCGCTGATGAAATTTTCCCAAGCCTGGGCCTCTACTACTATCGATCTGTTGAGATATCAGACCCTCACTTTCTTCTTTGCTTTCTTCATCTCTGCTTCTTCATTGTTGCCTCCTTTCTTCTACTTTGTCTTCTAGACATATCTTCTTTGTAGCAGCAATCACCCTGTCATTAAAATAGTAGATTTTAAGACCATTTAGTGTTTAACAAAGTAACACAAACTGTATTAATACATGCATTCTGTAAAATGAATTATAAACAATATTAAGGCATGAAAAGACAAGGAAAAGAAAATCCTGCAAGCTAGGTCTGAAAATCTTCTAAGCCCACTATCCAACTAAAATCATAATTCGGATAGAATAGACTCTTTATCTCAATCCAGGCCACATTTGGACTAACTCGAAACCCTCCGATGAAAGCATGAACGAAAACTATGTAACCGCCACTCCTCAAAACACCAAACCCCAAACTACGCTCTTCCTCTCAGAAAAAACCATGACTCGACCAACACCCATGGGAAATCTCCGCCATTCCAAAAAATAGAGTAAAAGCACACCAAACTCGGTAGGAAAACCCTACCGGCAGTTGGAAGCAAAAGACGCTAAGCATCGGGTAGATAGTCCACTACGCAGCCGCAATGGTGGGTAGCATAGAGACTATGGGTTCCACGACAAAAATAACATCGTTGATCGGAGGTTCTGAGCACTATGCATCAGACGATTAGTCCTCAACCCTTCCACAGTATTGGCACTCCCAAATGCTAAAACCACCGATAGTTAAGCGTCGGAGATCGAAACCACTAATGCATCGGCATGATAGTTCACTACGTAGTAGCAACGGTGGGAGACAGACTGACTATGACTTCTGCTACAATAGAAAATCATCGGCGATCGAAAGAACTAAGGACTACAGATCAACGAGTTTAAAACTAAGCATCTCTGCAGTGTCGGTAAGGCAACGGACAAGGCCTTTGATCAATGACAAAAATCATTCCGATAGCGATAAAGCAAAATCGCCGACAGTAAAAAATATAAAGCTTTGAAAAAATAAAAAAAAATAGATAACGTGCATCGTCGAACAATAAGACTGTCCATCGGTGGCATAGAGGACTAATGCCCCAATTCCTTCATCAAACGACTTCCAAAAATGATAAAATAAAATCATCACAAAAACAAAGCGTTAAGTGTTCAAAAGACTATCGGCTGGGCAACGATAAAATTAGTTCGTTTCACCTCCGAAACAATGGCGGCATAGAGAACTAAAGCTCCGATTCAAAATGATACTGACCTTCGATAGTGATAAAACAAAAACATCGAGAGAGCAAATGTTAAGCTCTGAAAATAAACAAACTCCACAATTAAAAGCATTGGCTTGACAAAGGCAGATTTAGATCATCCAACTTCTGAAACGAAGGCAACAATTGACCTCAATTCAAAATCAAGAAAATGAAATTTTGTAGTAGAAGAAAATAGAGTTCAGGAATACAAAACAATCCCAGGCAAGGTAAAAACCCAAAAAGGAGGGTCCCAAATTTTTAAAAAAATTGGGAAAAAGTTGCAGCTACAACAATTGGCGACTACCTGGTGAACAAAGATCTCTGGACAATTTCCTCTTTAAGTAAAATACTGTTTAGACAATAAATACCAACATGCTGAATTCTTTTAGATGTATGGATTTCCCAAATGACAGATGTATGTAATTTAAACATTGATGATAGTCCAATTTAGGGAAAATGGGAACCAAGACTTCAAAGTCTAGATAACTCTTTTGAGGTCAGGAATATGAGTTTCATTTTTTCCTCTGTCTTCGGGTAGCTCCCAGCTTAGACACCACAGGATTGTAACATATGGCAAACATAAATATTCGTTTGTTCCTCACTCCCATGCCATTTTGCAATTTTGTGCTTTTGGACTTTTTTCTCCTTTCTGAGTCCTCCTGCATGCCTTCTTTCTGAATTTTTATTCAGGCTCCTCTATCCATAGTGTCCTTTTGTGTGAGAGATGTATTTAATTTTCAGCTCACGGGAGGAGAAGAACTTTGGCAATTTTGTACTCATATGGTTTAGTACTTTGTTTTGATACATATTGCTTTCTTAGGAGATTTTGACTCTTATTTTCCTTTTGGCTTTCAATTCTTGGCATGGGATCTTTTAAATATAATATACTATTTACCTTGCTTCCTTTGCATGGGTCTTTTGCTGTCACCCCCTAAGACATTTTAAAATGTGAGATGGATGGAGCCCCGAAATAGTATTCCAGACCTTTTGATCCTGAATTATTTTACAAGGATTAAGTAGGACTTCAATGTGTTCATAGCCATTTAGGAAAACTGCTAAACTAGAAGAAATTATTTCAGATAAATCAATAATACACAGTCTTATAATCAAATATTTCAGTTAATCTAGACTTCTAATGCTCTCCATGCAACCAAAAGTTTGCTTCTTTTATTGAAATCAATCAAATTCTAACTAAAAACAAACAGAAAAAAAAATAAAAAATAAACAACCAAATCAATTTATTTATGTACAAGAAAACCAAGAAATAAAAATCAATCAAGAAAAATAAGGTTTGAGAACTAAACCATTAATTGGTAAGTTCTCTTCCCAGCCCTGTAAATCTTGCAACTTGTAAGTTGAGGGGCCAAGCTTGGATCCAATCAGAAAAGGGCCTACCCATAACTGTTGAAACTTGGCGTGCTTCCCCTTTTTGTCATGCGAATGATCCCACTTAAGAACCAGGTTTCCCACTTCAAATTCCTTGTTTCCAGATTTATGCTTATCAAACCACCCTTTCACTACTTCTTGTTGATGCTTAAATTGATCTTTTGGCTTTGGACATAGACTCTTCCGCCTTCAAAATATTATAGATCCTAATCTGTAGGACTTCGTTATCGATACCTCTAGACTCCTAAGCTATTATGGAAGATGGTAGCATAATGTTTGGAGGAAGAATAGCTTCTTTTCCATAAACAAGAGTGTATGGTGACACACCTAAGGAGTTCTTGGGTTTGACTCTATCAGCCCAAAGAGCATTAGGTAATGCTAAGTGCCAACTTCTCTGGTTTTCTATCACAGTTTTCTTTAGGATCCTAATCAGATTCTTATTTGTAGATTCTGCCAAACCATTTCCTCGTGGGTAATAGTTTGCAGAATAATGCAACTTAATTCTTCTTTCATTAGAAAATGTAGTTAATCTAATAGAAGAAAAATAAGTAGCATTATCAAAAACCAGGGAAATTGGAACCCCAAACTTGGTCATGATGTGATCTTGTAAAAAATCCATGAAAACATCTTCATTTACTTTGCGTAATGGAATGGCCTCGACCCATATGGTGAAGTAGTCAGTTGCTGTCAAAATGTATTTGTGCTGCAAGGAAGAATTTGGTTTTATCTCTCCAATGATATCAATCCCCCATTGCTCGAATGGTTCTGTTATCATCACAGGATTCAATGGTCCTGCTGCTTTGGCTTGTCTTCCCACACACCTCTGGCAGACATCACACTTTCTAACATGGGCATGCACATCTTTGAACAGTGTGGGCCAATAGTATTCGGCTCTGAGAATATTGTGGGCTGTTGTATCTCCAGAAAAATTACCTCCAGCAGGCCCATCATGTAATTCTGTTATGACCTTCCTTGCATCTTCTTGCTCTAAGCACCTGAGAAGAACTCCATCATAATTCTTTCTGAATAATATTCCACCAATGATCTGATATGAAGCTGATTTAAGACACAATGCTCTTCGTTGTTTGGAATTCCAATGTTCTAGAAAATATCCTTCCTGAAGGTAATGAACAAGGTCTCGGTACCCGGAATCCAGAGCTGTGAATAGAGGACATACATCCAACATATGTAACTTAGCTTCATTTTTCCAACTGTTTTCTTCATTGCCTTTACCCTCAGCCATTAGTTTGCACAGTCCTTGCCCTTTAACTATGGATGCTGGTTTGAATTCAAGGTCATATTCTTGTAAAGCTGTTAGCCAGTTGCCTCTTCTTTCTCCTAATTATTTTTGTATGAACAGAGACCTTAAAGCTGGGTGTGGAACTATTACTTTAGTCCAGTTCTTAAGTATGTACGGCCTGAATTGTTTTACTATTTTGAAAACTGCATAAGCTTGTTTATCGATAGCTGGGTAATTCAATTCGTCTCCTTGCAGACCAGTGCTCATAAATGATATGGGGTACTCATCTCCCCCATCTTCCTTCTGTGTAAGCACCACTTCCAATGGATAATTGGATGTGAAAGCGTACAAAATAAAATCTTTTTCAAAATTTGGACTTTTGAGAGATGGTGCATGAGCAATGGATGTCTTTATCTTACTGAATGCATTCTTCTCCACATCAATCCATTTGAATTGTACACTTTGTTTCACCATTTGCTGAAAAGGTTTGAAAATTTGAGCAAAATTTGGTACAATGTAATGTCCTAAGTCTGGTGTACATACCTGAACACTTTGTTATTTTATTTAATTTGAGCTTTTTCGGTAGTTTTGGCCAAGGGAAACCCTGCGCAGAGGAGGATCCAAAAAAGTGGTATGATCCCAATGAAAAATGGTTCTAGGGATGGTTATGGGAAGGTGGGTATTTCAGTGACCCATAGGAACTGACAGGGCTCATTTTGAGTTTACAGAACTCATTTTATATCATATTTAGTAAAACTAGTCACTAAAAGCTAGTAATCTAGCTAGGGTCTAAAGAAAGTAGTTAAATCAAGTGAAATCGATTTCTGTAAAACATGAGAATTATAAAAGAGGTCAATATCAGTTTTTTGAACATGTAAAATCACTTAAATCAGTTCCCCATCATGACATATTCCTTATAGCACTCATATTTGTTCATTTTCCTCCATACATTGATAAAGTAGGTCCTTTTAGGGAAAAATGAGACAAGATTATTTATGGGTAAGGATATTTAGACCTGATAACTATAATTTTCATAATATTATTAACCTATAGAACAAAAATTACATCATGGACTGACCATTACAAGGATGCTCCAAAAATGAGGGGCAGGAGGCCCAGATCATGACCAACAAGGGGCTGTGAGCATAGTTGAAGCATGAGCTTCACTGGAGCTCAACCTAAAATTTATGGAGGCTGAAAATAACTTTGATTATCCTTCAATGTCTGTAATATATCATTCCACACCTCCAATGGAAGAGAAGGGGATGGAAGGAGAGGGGAATGGAAGGTTGGGGCTCATCTCCCAGTAGTCTGAGGCACAACACTCAGAAGTAATGATCACATAAGCATTCAACAATAAAATAATCAACCAAACTGAAGCAATGGGTTCAAATTCATCTTTTATAAAATTATGGATGACCTGCTTAGTAAGTTGAGGCCAATGGTGAACTGTGAGAGCAAGTCAACCCCATGGTGACCTAACCCTAGCCACAAAAGCACCCCCTTTGGGGAATTAGGAAAGTAGGACCATGTGGAATTGTTTCCAAGTCCAAATCATCCTTCACAATTAGAAACTGCGCCCTCCCTTAGTCAAAAGCTGCCTCTTTTGAGTTATGACAGCTTTTTGCTTTTCCTGGGTCATAAGGAAACTTTTTCTTTCCTTCAAAAACTTTCCTGCTTTTACCTTTGTCTGCTTTTTCTTCTTTTAGGAAACTTCCCTTTATTCTCCTGCTTGCTTTTGTCATGGAATTTCTGATTTTTACAAAGGCAAGTTAACTAGCTTTCCCCAATGCGCCCTCCTGACATGGCAGCCTTAATTCCACATCATTATTGTGCATAATAAATAAAATTGCTGAAATAAAATTAAATAAATGCCTTAGAACAATTGTTAGCAATATTTTCCCTAGGAATAATAATTAATTTCAATTTGAGCCCCTAGGAATTTAATCATGGTCAACACTTTTAATGTGCCAAAATATGGGGACATGACATACAAACCTTCGCACAAAATTAATTGTCCCCATGAATGATTGCATACCTTTTTTGTTATGGGGTAAAGGGATATGTTCTATTGCCTTAATCCTTTCTGGGTCTATGGAGATCCCTTTCTTAGAAACAACGTGACCCAGAAGCTTTGCTTCTATAACCGCAAACACACATTTCTTAGGATTCAGTGAGATACCATATTTTCGACAAGGCTCAAAAATTTGTTTTAGATGGAATGCGTGTTCTTCTCTCTTCTTTGAAAATATCGTGACATCATCGAGATATACTACAACAATACGACCAATCAGACCGTGGAAAGCTATATCCATGGCCCTTTGGAAAGTAGCTCCAGCATTGATGAGTCCAAAGGGCATCCTTTGTAAGCAAAGGTTCCCCACTTTGTTCTGAATGTAGTTTTAAGTCTGTCCTCTTCAGCTACTAATACTTGATTATAGCCAGAGAATCCATATAATAATGAAAATAACTCAGAACCTGAAACCATCAGCAATATTTGTTCCATGGGTGGGACTAGATAGTTATCTTTATCCAAAGCACGATTTAGGTTTCTGAAATATACACATAGCCTGATTTCTCCGGATTTCTTCCTCACTGGCACAAAAATTTGAAACCCACTCCGAATGTCTGGCTTTGAATATAATTTTAACATCCAATAATTTTTTCACTTCACTCTGAATTAAAGGTTCCAGTTTTGGATGCATCTTCCTCAATGGTTGCTGATAAGGCTTGACTCCAGTTCTAATAGGGATGACATGTTGTATAATCTTTGTGTCATATGTTTTAAGCTCTTCATATGTCCAGGCAAACACATCTTTGTACTGTTTGAACAAACTAATGAACTTATTTCTTTCACTCAGGGAACAACACTTTCCCAAATTTACATATCTGGGTTCAACTTCAGTTCCCAAATTTATCAACTCAAATTGTAAGGACGAGCTGTGAGTCTTGACATTTGCTAGCCTTCTGAACTTGTTGTCTAGATCAAACATTCCCTCTAAGGTCCTGACTCCTTTAGGAATAAAGTTGTCGAACTTCAATTCAGCTTGGTGTTCTTCATAATCGATTATTTCTCTTTTGAAGGTTTCGTCATTCATCAGACATTCCAAGATTTGTTGGTCATCATCAAAAACTCGTAGATTGGTAATCATGTTTGGAACCGAAGGCCTGAAAAATAATTCAATAGAACACGTATTATTTGAAGGTACAAGCCTTACAGCCGAGGTAGCTAACAAGTCAGCTGCTGCATTTTTTAGTCTAGGAATGGATACAATATTAAATGCATAAAAATTTGTCAGCAAATCCCACACTTCATTTTGATAAGCTTTTAAATGAGGTGAAATGCAATGTATCTGTCACATGCCCCAATTTTGTAAAAACAATTTTATATTATTTGATTTTATTTGAGGACAATATGTTAAATTTTATGCTAGGTTGTAATTGATGACTCAGCAGAGTCAAGGATATTTAATGTAATTCTGAATATTTTAATTATAAATAAATAAAGGAGGAGACAACATCTTAGGAGAGCTGTTAAAAGAGTGTTTACTGGTCAAATTGGTGGAGGAGACTGGGTGGAGAGCAAACTGACATGTGGCAGCATCCTCAAACCACTTCCAACTTTTGCAGGTGGAAACCTCCCTACATTTGGGGTCATGATTCCCCAAGAAAGTGGAATCAGAGCAGGTGGCTCAATTAATGAAAACTGACCCAAAAGACCTAGGCAATCTTTATAAAAATTCCCATTGAAGAGAGATGGGGCTGCTCATTCTAGAGAAGTGATCATTCAGGTGAATGAAGGTAATTCAGAGAAATTCAATGGAAGGGAATTGTGGAAAGTGTTTGAGGGGATAACTGCTGATTGATCTAGTGCAACTTTTAATCTAAAATATCTTACTGCTGAGAGCAGAGTGTTTTACCGAGTTATGGACTAGTCTACTGTTTGCATTCTCCACCAGTTCTTAGCCAAGAAGACCAGGAACAGGCTTAGTGGTCCTGAGGAAGCATTGTTTGAGCGCTCTCCAGGAGATTGGTAGGGAGGAATGGCCTCCTAACGTTGTTTTCGTTTGTCCTAAACAGGTTCTACATTATTTTGTTTTACTGTGTTAGTTAGATAAATCTGAGTCTGACTGTTACATGAATGCTAAATATTCAGTTTGTAAAATGTTAGAAACTAGTAGTCTTTTAAAATGATTGAAGAAATGAACTTGATTAGAAAAGTAATGTGTTAGAATAGAAATAATTTCTAGATTGTGTTTTTCCACACCTGGAAAACCAGGCAGTACTCTAGCATAGGTAGAATGCTTAAGTAGATAAGAGAATGTTTTAGTAGATAAGATTGTGTATTTACAGACAGTAGAATAATTTTATTCATGTTGAAATATTAAGGAGGTTAAACAGTGTTATGATATGTTTATATTTTCTCTGTTTTCACTTAGTAACTAAATGAAATGCAACAGAAAAACCACATTAGAGTTACAATGATTACATACATATTAAGTAAATAAACAAGCTACTAATCACATAGTTTATTTTCTAACAATATCAACTAAATCTAAGACTAATATTCATTATAAACTAAACAGGATTATATTAAGAGTACTTAAATTTAAAGAGTAAACTGAGTTACAAAGTCTATGCTATATCTTTTCAAAGGACTTTGAGTAAATTCTACCTGTCAGTTTAGTAAATACAAACAATGAGAATATAATTAATAACTAGAATAAAACTAAATATTTACCTATGTAGAAACTATTTTATAATTATTAGACAGGCATATACTTGTAAAGGTAAAACTTCAGGGTTGAAACCCTAACCATTTTATTTAATTATTATAAATAAAAACATCTAAGCTGCAATCTATTTACTTGGATAATTATATAAATAAATGAATAGTCTACCATAGACTGTTTACAGTCCTTTCTGAAAACAAATGTACAGTTGCAAGTTAAAAATATCACAACACACCTATAATAATAATTTAACTGAATTAACAAGTAGCAGAACTCTGTTATTAATAAATTGAAGAACTTATTGAGACAAGGGTTTCATTCCAGGAAAACCCTAGTTTGTATATTTTGAACAAGTAAGTACATATTATAAATTACACACTACGACTGAGTTACAGTCTTATAATAACAATAATCTATTACAAAATATATTTAGATAGTAATGTTTTTCATTAACAGTCGAGTAGGTAGAACCCTAACGTACACATAGTCAAAATATACAAGATTACTGCAAAAACAAGACTGAGCTCGAAGAAAATCCTTCTTAAAAATCCAATGTATTACATTGACAGGCCGTAAGGCTGCAAACTTAACCAAATTACAACACCCAGCTCAGGGCCGGTGTACCCAGCATCGTGGCGTGGGTTTTAAAACAAAACTAACATTCAATTATTTAAAACCTTCATTACTGTATATCCTTTATAAGTCAAGAAAAGAGTAATACAAGTCATGACAT
The DNA here is from genome assembly GCA_001517045.1 of Pseudotsuga menziesii. Taxonomy (NCBI): domain Eukaryota; kingdom Viridiplantae; phylum Streptophyta; class Pinopsida; order Pinales; family Pinaceae; genus Pseudotsuga; species Pseudotsuga menziesii. The sequence goes on from LPNX010014143.1 coordinate 808,337, forward strand.
CGAAGCCGGAGCCACCCTGCTATATGCAAGGGTTTAATAATGAAAAACAAATCTTAAAACTGAAGACCAAACATTCAAAGAATGGAGGAACCGAGGTTGTAATCTCTTTCCAACTGAAACCATTTTCCCCTAGTCTGTACAAGAAGGGAGTTGCCACATTTTAACCGGGGCTTACCCATAGGTCTTAATGCCAATCCAAACGTGGAGAGGATTCTTCCAAGTGAAAGGGCGAACTGCACCTGTAAGTGAAGACCAAAACCTGGATTAGAAACTGAGTTATATAACTGTAACTGTAATTTTTAAAACTTATAACATTTGTAAGACAAATTCTTTACCTGGAACCGAAAGATTTGGAAGCCGAGGAGGATTTGAACCCGCACCACGAATAACAACTAGAAGATCCAAACCCTCGTGCTCACCTATGACAGAGGCAGCAGGGTTCAAAATGCATACTACATCGATGACTAGAGCATGATTAAAGCTTTGGAAATGGCCATGCAAGAAATCGACACTAAAAACTACTGATAGAGAACAACTACATGCACATACAGAGAGAAATCAAATGTGAACTGTATATCTCTCCAATCTCACACTAGAGTGGCAATGCTTCATTACACACAAGATGGAGTTGGAGACGAGCACAAGCGAGCCCTCATGGCCACATTGAACCAGATAGTGCAAAGACCAAAACCCTCAACGAAGAATGAGAGTTAGGGTTCCGTATTAGGTTTTAAAATCATGATTTGCACTGTGGTGGATGTTCCATGTGCCCACCAAATTATTTAGTCCACAGTGGGTCGATTTGTATAGTTTCCACTGCACTGTCGAGAACCAAATCATTGTTAATAATTTAAATAATGACCACAATGATATTATAATTTACAAAGTCAAAACATATCAATTCATTGATAAACCATGAAGTCAAGCTATGTCAAAGAACAAGATTTCTATGGTATCGTTAAACCTTATATATTATAAACCTTGGAATCGTCGTTGGTAATGAACCAAAACATATTGCATCGATATCCTTGTTTTATAAAGATATTATAATCTTTCTTAGTAAAACATTTATGAAGAGATCAATAGTATAGTAAAATTTGTTGAACATGAGTTGATAGTATCACTATTGACCTTCTCTTTTTATAACCATAAACGATGCATGTCTATGCTGTTAGAACTAGTTTATGCAAACACTATTAGGAAGAACTAATTTTTAAATCAACAAGGTGTGTATAAAAATAATTAGTAATTACACCCTAGCATAACTCTTACTTTTGAATGTAGGCTATAGTACTAAGAGTAAGATAAACTTCTTGGAAGTACATGATCATTTGGTCTTCATAAGATACCAAAGCTCTAAGATGAATCAAACCAAGATTAGATTAGACTTGGTAGTAAAGGACAATAAAACTATTCGAGAATAAATATAGTATCACTTGTTATTATAAATAAATAATATGATAATGTAATTTTTTCACATTACTTATGTCATGAAGAAATTTGGAGATAGAAATCACAACTTGATGACATTTGTGCAAATGATCATTTATAGATATAATACAATCATAAGCTGATAAATTTTATCTACTGAAGCTCAATCAAAAGTAGAGCCGAGGGTACATTTGTAAGCTTGTTCTTAGAAGGCTTAGTTTTATTTCCATGCTGATAAGCAGTGTTTTAAATTTTTGAAATAATAACAGCAGTAAACTCTTATGCCAGTAAAGGAATTGTTATACAAAATCGTGAGCTCTATAAGTAACTTGGCTCGTAGCTAGAAAGAAGAACTGTCTGAAATAAAAGTCATACTAATGAAAAACATTGAGAATGGTAAAGTTATTGGTCTTTACAACATGAATTTAAAATATTGTCATAGTTGCAAAACAAGTAAAGAAAAGAGTCTTTACCTCGTAGTACCCTTGAATTCTATTAAGCAAACTTTTACTCTAGCAGTATATTTATGCTAAAAGAAGTATATCTGGATTAATGCCTTAATAAACTCTTACTGGTTCAAAATTTACTTGTCAAGCCTGTAAGATGCAGAAATCTAGGTAAGTTAGCAATTGCTAAGTAAGCCCCAGTTAGAAAGTAACTTCTCACCTACTTGACAAAATCAAATCATCACTACAGCTAGAAACAACTGAATGGAGATTATTTACATCACATATCGAAATTAAAATAGTATTAATTTATATGTGTTTAAGTTAATCATTAGTTTTTGAATTGTTTCTTTTATCCGTTAACCACTAGCAGTTAACAAACTGCGGCTATAAACAATTTATGTTACATAATTTTTTTTTAATTTTTGTGAAAATTTGGGGTTATGACATGTGGTATCAGAGCACAAGGTTCAAACACTAGGCATTGATGAATCCCAACTTGCTTTTATGAAACAGTGAGTTTAAATTATTTTGCTGATGTTAATTTCTTTTAATGTTATTCAACAGAGAAAATTGTTTCTGAAGTTTAACAACATGTATGGAAAGGCTGGAGGAATATGCGGAAGAGGAATCTCCATTTACTGAACAAGAAAACTTACCAAGAGACCCTATACAAGAAGACCTAACCACTAATTCCTCAGAACTGTTACAAACAGTAAAAGACTTAAAATCTGAAATGGAATCTGTTAAACGAGAGAATGAAAGGATTCTGAGAGCTTAGGAGGAGCTGAATCAAATCCTAATAGAAAGATTTCAAATTGAGGGAAGGGGTAAAAGAGCCTATTCAGAAGATACAAGTCATCAACATAAATATAAAAAGATTAAACCGACTAAAAATGGAAGCAACTCATCTTCAGAAATATTTGGTGATCAATGTAATTTTCATTCCACTAGTGATAGTAGTGATGATAAGCAGTACACTAAAAAGAGAAAATATAAACCCTATGAGGAAATTTCCAGGGAATTTAAAAATATTAAACCACCAACATTCAATGGAGAGACTGAGAAGGGGGAGGAAGCGGAATCCTGGTTATCTGGAATGAAGAAGTACTTCTAGATTTATAAGTATTCTAACCAATTAAAGGCTAGAATGGATATCTACAATCTTTCAGGGAAGGCTGATATTTGGTGGCAGGACTTGAAGAGAGTGAAGGGAGTAAAAGAGAAGAACGTAAATTGGAGTACCTTCAAGAGGTACTTTAAAAAGAAATTTCTGTCTGAGCAGTACTATGAAGAGAGAGAAAAAGAATTCTATGAGCTTAAATTAGGATCAATGACTATGAAAGATATGAACAATAAGTTTTTAAGTCTGCTTAGCTATGTGCCATACCTTGTAGATGAAAAACCAAAATCTACAGTGATTCCTTAGTTGTCTACCTTATCATATTAAGGACAGGATTAAGTATGAAAATCCAAAAAATATGGAAGAAGCTATGAGGAAAGCCAACTTCTGTTATGAACAGAATCAGAAGAAGGAGAGCATGGCCAACTGGAAGGCCAAGAAGAATAATAGCCATTTTGATCAAAAGAAGAAAGAATTTGTGCCCAACCAGAATTCTAAAAACAATAAGGCCAGAAATTTTCCTAACAAGAATTTCCAATGGAATAAAAATAATTCACCCAACAATCAGAATAATCCAAAGGGTAAAGAGTCTGCTAATAATCATGGTAATTACACAAAGAAATTTGAATGAAAAGAACCTATAAAGTGCCAGGAGTGTAATGGCCCACATTATGCCTCAGTCTGTCCTAATCGAAAAAAGACTGTCAGTAATATTCATACCATACAGGAGGAAATGACTGTTGGAGATTTAGTGAGGACTATGCCCATAATCAATGCAGCCTTGGAGAATCGACAAGCAGAATATCAAACTTCCATGGTGGAAGTAGAAGGTACGATAAACCAAACCCCTATAGCTATTTTAATTGATCCAGGAGCTAGTCTTAGTTATATTTCACCTAAAATGGTAGGAAAATGTAAGTTTCCTATTGAAAAATTTGAAAATTCTTGGTTGGTTCAGTTAGCCACTAGTGCTAAAAGGAAGGTAACTTGTTTTGTAAAGAAATGTGCAGTAGTTATGGATCAATTTGAAACTGTTGTAAAGCTTAATGTACTACCTCTTGGTTCTTATGACTTACTAATCGATATGGATTGGTTATTATAAAACCTTTACGTGTATAAATAATGATGGAAAACCAATAAGTGTAAAGGGGATCCCTAGAAAAACAACCATTTGACAATTTTTTGCTCTGCAGCTTAAGAGAGTTGTTAGGAAGGGTTGTAAAGCTTATGCAGTAACAATAACTGATGAGGAAAATATAAATAAGACAGACAAATTAAAATTGGAAGACATACCAGTTTTAAGAGAATATGTTGATGTGTTTCCGGAAGAAATTCTGGGACTACCTCCGAAAATGGAACTAGATTTTACCATTGAGCTGGTACCTGGTGCAGTGCCCAACTCAAAGGCCCCTTATCGAATGAAAATACTGGAACTGAATGAACTAAAGTCACAATTAAAAGAACTTATTGACAAAAAGTATATTCGACCTATTGTGTCTCCCTGGGGGGCACCTATCATCTTCTTCAAGAAAAAGGACAGAACCATGCGACTTTGCATAGATTACCGTCAGTTGAATAAGATGAATATAAAAAATAGATACCCGTTGCCTCGCATAGATGATCTTTTTGATTAAGTACATGGAGCGACGGTGTTCTCGAAAATTGATTTAAGGTTTGGATATCATCAAGTTAGGATTAAAGATGAAGACATATTTAAAACAACTTTTAGAACTCGATATGGCCATTACGAGTTTGTCATCATGCCATTAGGGCTTACAAATGCCCCAGCTATTTTTATGTGTTTAATGAACAACGTTATGCATAAGTATCTAGATAAGTTTGTGGTCATGTTTATCGATGACATATTAATTTATTCAAAAACTGAAGAAGAACATAAAGAACATTTAAAAATTGTTTTGCAAGATCTACGAGATCATCAACTCTTTGCAAAGTTTAGTAAATGCGATTTCTTCAAGGATAAAATTCAGTACTTAGGTCATGTGGTGACTAAGGAAGGGATTTCATTGGATCCCAAAAAGATAAAGGCGATCGAAGATTGGCCGGTTCCTAAGGATGTAACTGATGTTCGATCCTTCATGGGAATTACCGGTTATTACCAGAGGTTCATTGAAGGTTTTTCGAGAGTCGCGAATATGATAACTTCTTTGCAGAAGAAAGGAAAGAAATTTGATTGGAACCAGAAATGCGAGGAAAGCTTTAAAAAGTTAAAATTTTTATTAACCAGCACACCTATTTTAAGAATAACTAATCCAAATAAAGAATTTGTAGTGTGCACTGATGCCTGCAATGATGGTTTAGGCAGTGTTCTAACTCAAGAAGGGCATGTTATTGCCTATGAGTCTAGGAAATTAACAAATCATTAAAAGAATTATGCAACTTATGATCTGGAATTAGCTGCTGTTATACATGCTCTAAAGATGTGGCGTCATCATCTAATTGGTAGAAAATTTATTCTAATGATTGATAATAAAGGATTAAAATATCTGTTAGATCAGCCTAATCTAAATGCCAGACAAGCTAGGTGGCTATCTTTTCTAAGTGAGTATGATTTCAAAATTCAACACATTAAAGGTAAAGAAAATAAAGTTGCTGATGCATTAAGTAGGAATGCAAGGCTGAACTTCATAGCCGTTATTATCACTTATACAACAGATCTGGATGAACAACTTAAAGCAGGGATAGAACAAGATGAAATTTACCAAAATTTACAAGCTAAAATGAAAGAAAATCCAACAAAAAGCTTAAGTAAAGGGTACAGTTTGAATGAAAAAGAATTTTTACTGTATAAAGACAGAATGTATGTACCTAATGTACCTAAAGTTAAGTTATTAATTTTGGATGAAATCCATAAAACTCCATACTCAGGTCATCCAGGCTATCAAAAGACTATAACTATGTTAAGAAAAGAATATTTTTGGCCAAACATGAAGACTAAACTGGCAGAGTATATCACTAGGTGTTTTGAATGTCAGCAGGTTAAAACCGAATATCAACACCCAGCTGGATTACTTCAGCCATTGCCCATTCCTAGCTAGAAATGGGAGATAATTAGTCTCGATTTTGTTACTGGGCTGCCTAAAAATCAGAATTTAAATGACTCCATCATGGTAGTGGTTGATAAATTAAGTAAAGAAACCCACTTTATACCTGTTAAAACTACGTATAAAGCTACAAACATAGCTGATATCTTTCTAAAGCAAATTTTTTGATTGCATGGAATACCGAAAGTTATAATCTTAGATAGAGATCCTAAATTCACAGGTAACTTTTGGAAATCTCTATTTAAAGGATTAAACACTACACTAAATTTTAGTGCTTCGTTCCATCCTCAAACCGATGGATAGACTAAAAGAGTAAACCAAGTACTGGAAGATTTACTAAGAATGTATGTGAAAGACCAGCCAGGTAAATGGGAGGATTATTTGCATCTGGTAGAATTTGCTTAT
>LPNX010014143.1:815684-828449 GCA_001517045.1 Pseudotsuga menziesii
AACAGATTAGGAGAGCTGTTAAAAGAGTGTTTACTGGTTAAATTGGTGGAGGAGACTGGGTGGAGAGAAAACTGACATGTGGCAGCATCCTCGAACCACTTCCAACTGTTGCAGCTGGCAACCTCCCTACATTTGGGGTCATGATTCCCCAAGAAAGTAGAATCAGATCAGGTGGCTCAATTAATGAAAATTGACCCAAAAGACCTAGGCAATCTTTATAAAAATTCCCATTGAAGAGAGCTGGGGCTGCTCATTCTAGAGAAGTGATCATTCAGGTGAATGAATGTACTTCAGAGAAATTCAATGGAAGGGAATTGTGGAAAGTGTTTGAGGGGATAACTGCTGATTGATCTAGTGCAACTTTTAAGCTGAAAGATATTACTGGTGAGAGCAGAGTGTTTTACCGAGTTATGGATTAGTCTATTGTTTGCATTCTCCACCAGTTCTCAGCCAAGAAGACCAGGAATAGGCTCAGGGGTTTTGAGGAAGCGTTGTTTGAGTGCTCTCCAGGAGATTAGTAGGGAAGACTGACCTCCTAACGCTATTGTCGTCTGTCCTAAACAGGTTCTACATTATTTTGTTTTACTGTGTTAGTTAGATAAATCTGAGTTTGACTGTTATATGAATGTTAAATATTCAGTTTGTAAAATGTTAGAAACTAGTAGTCTTTTAAAATGATTGAAGAAATGAACTTGATTAGAAAAGTAATGTGTTAGAATAGAAATAATTTCTATACTGTGTTTTTTCACACTTGGAAAACCAGGCAGTACTCTAGCATAGGTAGAATGTTTAAGTAGATAAGAGAATGTTTTAGTAGATAATATTGTGTATTTACAGACAGTAGAATAATTTTATTGATGTTAAAATATTAAGGAGGTTAAACAGTGTTATGATATGTTTATATTTTCTCTGTTTTCACTTAGTAACTAAATGAAATGCAACAGAAAAACCACATTAGAGTTACAATGATTACATACAGATTAAGTAAATAAACAAGCTACTAATCACATAGTTTATTTTCTAACAATATCAACTAAATCTAAGACTAATATTCATTATAAACTAAATAGGGTTATATTAAAAGTACTTAAATTATAAAGAGTAAACTGAGTTACAGAGTCTATGCTAGATCTTTTCAAAGGACTCTGAGTAAATTCTACCTGTCAGTTTAGTAAATAAAAACAATGAGAATATAATTAATAACTAGAATAAAACTAAATATTTACCTATGTAGAAACTATTTTATAATTATCGGACATGAATATACCTGTAAAGGTAAAACTTCAGGGTCGAAACCCTAACCATTTTATTTAATTATTATAAATAAAAACATCTAAGCTGCAATCTATTTACTTGGATAATTATATAAATAAACGAATAGTCTAGCATAGACTGTTTACAGTCCTTTTTGAAAACAAATGTACAGTTACAAGTTAAAAATATCACAACACACCTATAATAATAATTTAACCGAATTAACAAGTAGCAGAACCTTGTTATTAATAAATTGAAGAACTTATTTAGACAAGGGTTTCATTTCAGGAAAACCCTAGTTTGTATATTCTGAACAAGTAAGTAAATATTATAAATTACACATTACGACTGAGTTACAGTCTTATAATAACAATAATCTATTACAAAAGATATTTAGACAGTAATGTTCTTCATTAACAGTCGAGTAGGAAGAACCCTAACGTACACAGATTCAAAATATACAAGATTACTGCAAAAACGAGGCTGAGCTCGAAGAAAATCCTTCTTAAAAACCCAATGTATTACATTGACAAGCCATAAGGCTGCAAACTTAACCAAATTACAACACCCAGCTCAGGGCTGGTGTACCTAGCATCGTGGCGTGGGTTTTAAAAAAAAACTAACATTCAATTATTTAAAACCTTCATTACTGTATATCCTTTATAAGTCAAGAAAAGAGTTATACAAGTCACAACATCGAAGCCGGAGCCACCCTGCTATATGCAAGGGTTTTGTAACGAAAAACAAATCTTAAAACTGAAGACCAAACATCCAAAGATTGGAGGAACCGAGGTCATAATTTCTTTCCAACTAAAACCATTTTCCCCTAGTCTGTACAAGCAGGGAGTTGCCACATTGTAACCGAGGCTTACCCCTAGGTCTTGATGCCAATCCAAACGTGGAGAAGATTCTTCAAAGCGAAAGGGTGAACTGCACCTGCAAGTGAAGACCAAAACCTGGATTATAAATTGAGTTATATAACTGTATAATTTTTAAAACTTATAACATTTGTAAGACGAATTCTTTACCTGGAAGCAAAAGATTTGGAAGCCGAGGCGAATTTGAACCCGCACCATGAACAACAACTGGAAGATCCAAACCCTTGTGCTCACCTATGACATAGGAAACAGGGTTCAAAACACATACTACATCGACGACTGGAGCAGGATTAAAGATTTGGCAATGGCCATGCAAGAAATCGACACTAAAAACTACTGACAGAGAACAACTACACACACAGAAATACAATGCATGCAGAGAGAAATCAAATGTGAACTGTATATCTCTCCAATATCACACTAGAGTGGCAGCGCTTCATTACACACAAGATGGAGCTGGATACGAGCACAAGTGAGCCCTCATGGCCGCAGTGAACCAGACAGTGCAAAGACCAAAACCCTCGATGAAGAATGAGAGTTAGGGTTGCGTAGTATGTTTTTAAATCATGATTTACATGGTGGTGGATGTTCCATGTGCTCACCAAATTATTCAGTCCACGGTGGGTGGATGTTACATCATTTTTTTTTAATTTTTGTGAAAATTTGGGGTTATGACAGTATCTGATTTCGAATTTGCTTTACAATTATTTCAGAATCCCCATACACTTTTAGATTTTTTACTTTTAGTTCAATTGCTTTTCTTAGTCCCTGAACTAGTGCTTCATACTCGGCTGTATTATTGGTACATTCAAATTCTAATCTATATGCAAGAAAATGTTTATTTTTCTTTGGATCAATTAGGACACAACTAGCTCCTGATCCTTCTAATGTTTTAGATCCATAAAAAAAAGTGTCCAAAAACTATCTACTTCTACTGTACTTGAATCAACAACTACATCTGAAACTAAGTCTACTATTTTACAATCAATCTCATCAGCCCATGAAAAATGAAGGAGATCGGGCTAGGTGTCTGGTGTACTACTGGCTTCTTCTACTTGGTAATTTCCCGGTTCTATTTTGATGAAGTAATTTCCCAAAACAGAATTCGCTCTTTCATTTTTTTCCTCCAATTGAGTAGCATTGTGCTTCATGTGGTGTTCTCTTAATATTTTTATCTAATTTGGACTTCCCTTATGAAGCAACCACAGATGTGACCAATCTGATGCAAAATATCCATCTATCTTTGCTGACCAATCTCGACTCAAAACAAGTCCATAAGCATCAGGTATGTCTGGTACTACAATATCGATGACTTGACATACCTTTTCATTTGCAGATAAGTGAATCAGAACATCCTCCATTTCCCCGACTACCTTCACAGCTATCCTGTCTAACTGAATAACCTGCTAGGTAGATGGTTTAGGTTGTCCATTTATCTTCTTGCAGACTGAAAGTGGCATAACATTGACTGATTCCCCTGAGTCTACTAAACAGTTGTGAACGTTATGGTTGAAAATCTCAAAAGTTAGGAGAATTGGTGGGGTTTTAAACCTAGACTTACCTCCCACACTTTCTTCACCAATTTCTTCTTCTTCAGGTTGGTTGTCAGTGGGAAGCTTTTCTTTTGGTACTTCTAGTGCTTTTAACAATTTTTCTTTCTGCTGAGGTACATTACACATTTCAAATAATGAGATATTTTCCTTAGCCTTTTTAATGTCCTCTATAATATCATACCCCATCTCATGTTATTTGAGATTATTTTTTACATTATCAGTCTTCTCTTCAACAGGCTTAACATGAAGGCTGATTTTCTTAGGATCTTGACTTGTAATGGTAAACTCAGGTATTTTATTAGTTGTATTATTCTTCCGTATTTTCTTCATATTTTCTTGAAGTCTCTTAATATTTGGAAGTATTGAATTGTCTTTATTTAACAAACCTTGACTTCTTGTTGTCACATTTGTTTCTGATGTTTCTTCCTGTTTTAGTGAACCTTCCTCTTATGTATCGAATAGTGAGACACAGTCTCATAAAACCAGAGTATCCTCTTCTTGTTTTTCTGTGGGTGGATTATTTTTTTCTTTCTCCTCATCAACTTTTGTTAGTTTGGAGTCCAATAACTGATTCATTAATAATGTCATAGAATTTATCCATTGGGGGAATTTTTTTTAAGAATGAGGCTGCCGATGAAAAGTGCAAAAATTATCCATACCTACCTCAGTTAAATTCATTTATGTAGGACTGTCTGGAGGAGGTTTATGTTGATTGTTGGCCTCCCTCCTTTTATAGTAAGGCTTATATGCTTTTTGAGCTTCCTTTTCTTTTTCGAAATCTATCATTCTGTTGGATAGCTTCTGCATCATCTTCAACATTCCATAAAAGTCATGTGACTGCTCCTCCTTAGGCTTATTTAGTAATAAAGATTTCTTACCAAGAGTTTTTTCTTTCGACTGCACAGGATAATCTTCTATGATCTCCTTCTCAGCCTCTACCCTATCAGCTTCTTCATAAGTCTCTGCTAATGTAGGTTTGACTGACATCTTGGAAAACATGTCCAAGTTAGGCCCTAGAGCTGAAGTATAGTATTCACTTAGAACTTTATTGGATGGCTTATCAGCTGCAGATTTTTTTTTTAGATATGCAACAAACCTTTGAGTGAAATTATGCACTTTTTATTTTCTTTCTTTATTTAAAGCGCATAACCCTTTCATTAGTGCTGCATGAGTTTTCTGGACAACATATTTACTTCTAAATATTATTTCAAATGTGTCCCAGTCTGTGATTGAATTTGCAGGCAGAGCAAAATACCATGAGGCTGCTGCTCCTTTTAGGGTATGTGGAAACAATCTGTAGACTACATCTTCATGTTCTCCAGCCCGTAGTCCCTCTATAGCCAAGTAAAATCTTTGCAAATGATCATCTACCAAATTTTTTTCACTTGGGTCAAACTTAGGCAACATTTTCTCAAAAGCTTGAGGCAAATCATGCAAAGGGGGTGCTAGGTTTAAAGGTGACCTAGCCCTCCAAGAAGGTGGTTAATTTGGTGGGTTTGGTGGTTGATTTGCGTTTACATTAGCCATGATTTTGGGTGGAGAGTGAGGTGGTGACTGAATAGGGGTATGAACAGGTGAACAGTAAGGTGTATCTGGGTCCAATTGATTCAGAGGTTGGACAACTTCCTGTAAGGCTGTTTCTACCAGTTCTTCAAAATCTTCTACCAACACTGCATCTTCCAATATAGGGCGATCTTTCTTTCGATATTCTCTTCTGGGTAAGGCAGGGATAATCGGTAATCCTCCGATATTCTTCGCATATGCCCTAATAATTCTTCTCAAATCGTCAACTACTTCATTATCGACAGAACACAGATGCTCTTTACGCTTCTCTTCCAGAATTGGATTGGGAAACAAACTGCTTTCAGAACTGTCACCAGTGGAGTAATTTTGAGAAAATGGGTTTCCTCGGCCAGCAATGCACTGGCGGCCCTCCTTCTAGTGCCAAAAGCTATTGAGGCCTGGAAAATTGTAGGTAACAATAGTTAGGGATTCTCCCCAATAACGTTCCCAACTAGCTCGTTATTGTTTGGTATGGGGAATCCGTCCGGTTTACGGTTCGGCTACCGTAGGTCAAGTAAAAAGGTTTTACCGGTTACTGCCCGGTCCACCGTGTATATTATTAGTTTTTTGTGTTTAAGTATGATGTGCAAGTGCCTATCTAACAATGCAGATTGATAGAGCTAACGAGGAGCGGTCACAATGTGATGTGCAGGTTCTTACCTCTTGTCTTGACTCTCGCATCTAAATCACACACAGCAAGAAACTAAAACTAACTATCTAACCTATCCCTAGGGAGCAAAATTATCATTTATCAATGAGTAATGTATTGATGCGAATGCATTAAGAAAAATCACAGATAGCTGTTACTTATTTCCGAACACATGAACATTAATAGAAGAATGAACAACAAGATAGCTTATTGTTTATGAAAAGCCTTCATTACTCACAGTGGAAATTTCATAGAATAAACTAGAGTGCATTCATAACATGAACATAGGTTCAAAAATTTAGAACAATCTCACAGTTAATGGACATAAGCTGAAAATGAAATAGTTCACATTCAACAGATCCATAGCACAACATTTGAAACATTCCACCAAGGTTTCTCCACCAGGAAATTTGTAATTCTTTATTGCAAAAGGAAATAGCTCTTCTTACAACATACTCTCACAAATCTATCTGGGAAAAAGCCCTTTCTACATCTAACTCTCCTATATTTATACAAAACAGCAAAACCTTTGGGCTCCCCCAATCCGTTCAATCCCACAATTTTGTCTTTTAGTGAGTGTTGTAAAATACGTTACATTAAATTAAAATTTAATAGCACTTTTATAAAGAGGGACCAGCTTGGTCGCTAATGAACTTTTCCCAAGCCTGGGCCTCTGCTGCTATCGATCTCTTGAGATCTTAGACCCTCACTTTCTTCTTTGCTTTCTTCATCTCTGCTTCTTCATTGTTGCCTCCTTTTGTTCTGCTTTGTCTTCTAGAAATATCTTCTTTGCAGCAACAATCACCCTGTCACGAAAATAACATATTTTTAGACCATTTAGCGTTTAACAAAGTAACACAAACTTTATTAATACATGCATTCTGTAAAATGAACTATAAACAATATTAAGGCATGAAAAGATAAGGCAAAGAAAATCTTGCAAGTTGGGTCTGAAAATCTTCTAAGCCCGTTGTCCAACTAAAATCATAATCTGGATAGAACAGACTCTTTATCTCAATCCAGGTCACATCTGGACTAACTGGAAACCCTCCGATTAAAGCATGAACCAAAACTATATAACCGCCACTCCTCAAAACACCAAACCCCAAACTGCACTCTTCCTCTCAGAAAAAACCCTGAGTCAACTAGCACCCACGGGAAATCTCCGCCATTCCAAAAAATAGAGTAAAAGCACACCAAACTTGACGGGAAAACCCTACCAGCAGTCGGAAGCAAAATATGCTAAGCATCAGGCAGATAGTCCACTACGCAGCCGCAACGGTGGGTAGCATAGAGACTATGGGTTTCGAGATAAAAATAACGTCAGTGATCGAAGGCTCTGAGCACTATGCGTTAGATGATTAGTACTCAACCCTTCCGCAGTATCGACACTCCCAAACTCTAAAACCATCGATAGTTAAGCATCGAAGATCGAAACCACTAATGCATCAGCAGGATAGTTCACTACGTAGCAGCAATGGTAGGAGACAGATTGACTACGAATTCTGCTACAATAGAAAATCATTGGCGATTGAAAGAACTAAGGACTATGGATCGACGAGTTTAAAACTAAGCATCTCCGCAGTGTCGGTAAGGCAATGGACAAGGCCTCCGATCAATGACAATGATCATTCCGATAGTGATAAAGCAAAATCGTTGATAGTCAAAAATATAAAGTTTTGAAAAAATAAAACAAAAGAGATAACGTGCATCGATGAACAACAAGACTATCCATTGGCGGCATAGAGGACTAACGTCCTGATTCCTTCGTCAAACGACTTTTGACAGCGATAAAATCAAATCATCGCAAAAACAAAGCATTATGTGTTCAAAATACTATCAGCTAGGATGTGATAAAATTAGTTCGTTTCACCTCTGAAACAATGGTGGCATAGAGAACTAAAGCTCCGATTCAAAATTCTACCGACCTCCGATAGTGATAAAACAAAAACATCGAGAGAGCAAATGTTAAGCTCTAAAAATAAACAAACTCCACAATTAAAAGCATTGGCTTGACAAAGGTAGATTTAGATCATCCAACTTTCGAAACGAAGGAAACAATTGACCTCAATTCAAACTCAAGAAATCCAAATTTGTAGTAGAAGAAAACAGAGTTAAGGAATCCAAAACAATCCCAGGTAAGATAAAAACCCAAAAAGGAGGGTCCCAAATTTTTTAAAAATTTGGGAAATAGTTGAGGCCTGGAAAATCGCAGGGAACAACAATTAGGGATTCTCCATAATAACGTTCCCAACTAGCCCGTTATTGTTTGGTATGGGGAATCCATCCGGTTTACGGTCCGGCTACCGTAGGTCTAGTAAAAAGGTTTTACCGATTACATCCCGGTCCACTGTGTATATTTTTAGTTTTTTGTGTTTAAGTATGATGCGCAAGTGCCTATCTAACAATGCAGATTGATAGAGATAACGAGGATCGGTCACAATGTGATGCGCAGGTTCTTACCTCTCGTCTTAACTCTCTCGCATCTAAATCACACACGGAAAGAAACTAAAACTAACTATCTAACCTATCCCTAGGGAGAAAAATTATCATTTATCAATGAGTAATGTATTTATGCACATGCATTAAGAAAAATCATAGATAGCTATTACTTATTTCAGAACACATGAACATTAATAGAAGAATGAACAACAAGATAGCTTATTGTTTATGAAAATCCTTCATTAGTCACAGTGGAAATTTCATAGAATAAACTAGAGTGCATTCATAACATGAACATAGGTTCAAAAATTTATAATGATCTCACAGTTAATGGACATAAGCTGAAAATGAAATAGTTCACATTTAACAGATCCATAGCACAACATTTGAAACATTCCACCAAGCTTTCTCGAGCAGGAAACTTGTAATTCTTTATTGCAAAAGGAAATATTTCTTCTTACAACATACTCTCACAAATATACCTAGGAAAAATCCCTTTCTACATCTAACTCTGCTATATTTATACAAAACAACAAAACCTTTGGGCTACCCCCCGATGACCTTTGGGCTCCCCCAATCCGGTCAATCCCACAATTTTGTCTTTTAGTGAGTGCTGTACAATACGTTACGTTAAATTAAAATTTAATAGCACTTTTATAAAGAGGGACCAGCTTGGTCGCTAATGAAATTTTCCCAAGGCTGGGCCTCTGCTACTATCGATCTATTGAGATCTTAGACCCTCACTTTCTTCTTAGATTTCTTCATCTCTGCTTCTTCATTGTTGCCTCCTTTCTTCTGCTTTGTCTTCTAGACATATCTTCTTTGCAGCAGCAATCACCTTGTCATGAAAATAGCATATTTTTAGACCATTTAGCGTTTAACAAAGTAACACAAACTGTATTAATACATGCATTCTGTAAAATGAAATATAAACAATATTAAGGCATGAAAGGATAAGGCAAAGAAAATCCTGCAAGCTGGGTCTAAAAATCTTCTAAGCCTGTTGTCCAACTAAAATCATAATCCAGATAGAACAGACTCTTTATCTCAATCCAGGCCGCATCTGGACTAACTTGAAACCCTCCGATGAAAGAATGAACCAAAACTATGTTACCACCACTCCTCAAAACACCAAAACCCAAAATGCGCTCTTCCTCTCAGAAAAAACCCTGAATCGACCATCACCCATGGGAAATCTCTGTCATTCCAAAAAATCTAGTAAAAGCACACCAAACTCGGTGGGAAAACCCTACCTGCAGTCGGAAGCAAAAGATGCTAAGCATCGGGCAGATAGTCCACTACGCAGCCGCAACGGTGGGTAGCATAGAGACTACGGGTTTCATGACAAAAATAACATCGATGATTGGAGGCTCTGAGCACTATGCGTCAGATGATTAGTCCTCACCCCTTCCACAGTATCGGCACTCCCAAATACTAAAACCGTTGATAGTTAAGCGTCGGAGATCGGAACCACTAATGCATCGACAATATAGTTCTCTATGCAGCAACAACTACGAGAGACAGACTAACTATGGCTTCTGCTCCAATAGAAAATCATCAGCGATCAGAAGAACTAAGGACTACAGATCAACGAGTTTAAAACTAAGCATCTCCACAGTGTCGGTAAGGCAACAGACAAGGCCTCCGATCAATGACAAAAATCATTCCGATAGCGATAAAGAAAAATCACCGACAGCAAAAAATATAAAGTTTTGAAAAAATAAAACAAAAGAGATAACGTGCATCGGCGAACAACAAGACTGTCCATCAGCAGCATAGAGGACTAATGCCCCAATTCCTTCATCAAACGACTTTCGACAGCGATAAAATCAAATCATTGCAAAAACAAAGCGTTAATTGTTCAAAATAATATTGGTTGGCAACGATAAAATTAGTTCATTTCACCTTCGAAACAGCTGCGACATAGAGAACTAAAGCTCCGATTCAAAATTCTACTGACCTCCGATAGTGATAAAACAAAAACATCGAGAGAGCAAATGTTAAGCTCTGAAAATAAACAAACTCTACAATTAAAAGAATTGGCTTGACAAAGGAAGATTTAGATCATCCAACTTCCGAAACGAAGGAAACAATTGACCTCAATTCAAACTCAAGAAAATCCAAATTTGTAGTAGAAGAAAATAGAGTTAAGGAATCCAAAACAATCCCAGGCAAGATACAAACCCAAAAAGGAGGGTCCCAAATTTTTTAAAAATTTGGGAAAAAGTTGCAGCTGCAACAGGTCGATCCCACTCTCCCTTCGGAGAATGACCTTTACCATGTGATTGAATCCATGCCATCTTTGGTTAATCCCACTCTCCCTTCGGAGAGATAATTTCATGAAGCGGTTGAATCGATTCCATCGTCGATCAACCCCACTCTTATTTTGGAGAGTGAAATGCATGATAGTCAAATTTTCTTCACTACCAGTTTAGAACTTACTGAAAAAGGGGGCACCGAATTTTTTTTAGATGAACCCCGACCAAGCTCTCAAATTGCTTCCTTTGATTGGGATAGCCTAGTTGAGTCATGCCTTCCTTCTGATGCACCTTTCCAGATAAAGGTCAAAGTTGGTCAGTATTCGATTATTCGTTGTATTGTTGATGAAGGAGCTTTAGTTAGTATCTTATATGCTCATGCTTGGCAAGGCATGGGATCTCCCAGCCTTGTGTTGACTACTAGTCAGTTACTATATTTTGATAGAAGAAGTAGTATAGCCTTGTGAATTCTTTCTCAAACACCTGTTACTTTGGGTGGAAAGATTGTCTTAGTTGATTTCACGGTGATAGAATACCCGTTGGAATTCAATATGGTCCTCGGGTGTGATTATGTTTATGCCATGTAGGATGTAGTGTCAACGTTCTTTTGTGTGACGTACTTTCATCACGGCGAAGAAATTACAACTATCAATTAGTTGGATTTTCTTGATCCTTCTCTTGACCCAACTAGAGACCAGGTTTTTCCTTTATTGATTCCCAATGACTCGATAGACATTATCCCGCCACGGGTGAGATATGTGGTGTCATATCCCTTGCGTTGAATTTCCACTGAGGAGAAGCCTCTGTGTTCATGTTCACCTTCTCGGGACTCAGTCCCATCAATTGACCAAGTGATCCATATTATATATATTATGGAGCCTTCTCTCCACTTTGTTGATCCAACTGAAATTTTAGACATGTGTCCTATCCGGGATGGTCTCCTTCCATCTGATGAAGTTTTCCTAGAGTCTTTAATACAATATGAACTTCTTTTGGATGTTGGTTCAGATATGACTAAGTATAACCCTGTTTTGCTTCATAAACCTGATCTTTCCATTGATCAATATTCTTATATTTTTCTTGTTGAGTCTTTGGACTCCCCCTTTGAGCACTGAAGTTAGTGATCCTGACAAGTTTGATTTTTGTTATAGATTTCTCAACTCCTTTGATACTGAGTTTGTTCCTGTAGAATCTATCTCCCCTGTTGATTCTTGATTTTCTTCTGAGGTTGATATTACTTATTATAAACTCTTGAGTCTTGGCACTATAGAATCCTCTTTGGTTGATTCTTCCTTGACTACACCTTATGTAGAAGATAGCAAAGTTGCATGTGTTTTTTCCAAAGTGACCTGCATCAGATATTTTCTTCTGAATATGATCTTGATGTTGTTGTTTCTTGGAGATAGGATTTGTATTTGGATCCACAACTGTTCACTGGCCTCACTTTATTGTTCAAGTTGTAACTGCATTTGAATGTACCCTGCTCGCGCTTATCAGCCTGATCTTTGATTCCACGCTTTTAGATCGTTATATAAGCCCCCATCTCTACTCTCACAATTGCTCAGCCTTGTACCATTTTGCCTTTGCAACTTGACACCTTTTTCCTTGAGGAGACATTCCCTGAGTTTCTTTATCTTGCTCATGTTCCTTGCAATATTCTTAGGTATGTTCCTTGCGCTTGGAACTAGTTTCTATTGCCTCTGACACTCGTCTCCTCTCATTTAGAGCATTCTTTCTACTGTCCTTCAAGCTTATTAAAAAAAAAGGAGGATGTGAGTTGACTTGTCAAAACTCCAAAATTTCAAAAAATTTAAAACTTTTAAAAATAACATATAATCACATTAATTGTAGTTGTTAACTGGTTGATTAGTTTATGCTATTTATATTGTAACTGAATAATTATTTAAATACTCTGTACTTTGAAGAGCATTTTTCTTTTCAGCTACTGATTATTTTTCTGTTTGCGACATAAGGTGGTTTGTCGTAAAGGGCTGGGCTTACTTAGCTTTCGAGCTAACACAACCGTTTCCTTCTATTACAGGTATACAGGTAAGAAGTATGGTTCGATGCTAACAAGTCTTTGAAGTTTACAGTACAGATTTCTGCATACAATTTGTTTAGTAAAAGTTTATACATGCTAGACAGAAATATCCTGCTTCTCAAGGTAT
>LPNX010014143.1:829549-854667 GCA_001517045.1 Pseudotsuga menziesii
TATATTATAGCATGCAATAACTATAGCATTAATGTTATGTGATATTATAACCATACTCTATGCTTCTATACTCCCTTGAACATAATCCTAAATCTATGTTTATGAAACGAGACTATATAGCAACCATAATGTAACATGCAAGGTTTATATTTATAAACGACTAACGTTGCATGGTTGACATTGTAATATGCAGGGAAAAACTAAGGTATAAACCTCCAACGATGATTAGGTTGTGCCAACCATCGAGTGTCGTGGAATTTGGAAACGTTAACCCCTCCATGCAAATTATTATGTACTACGTGGCTGCGTAGTGGCCATGCATTGGCACTATAAACGTTGACTAACCCTAAACTTCGTCATTCTTCCTTCGTGCTCGGCCTTTGGCTGCCGCTATGCAAACCCTTCTTGACTAGGTTTATGTCGTTTTTGGCTGCCATTCGACCTCCAGTTGCTTCGGCTCTTCGTTAGCTCTGCCATTGCCCGGTGAGGGTTACTGGAGTGTGTACATGCTTACTGCTTGCCTCTGATAACCACTGTTGTTTAACTTGTCTCGGTTGGGAACTATCTTACCTTTCTCTATCCCACAAGAGAAATTATCCATTTAGAAAGGCGTGGCTGGTGTTGTTAGCTGGTCGTGTGAAAAACGATAAGAAGAGTGCTGTGACTATAGGGTTTATCTGGGGTCTCCTTTGTGCTGTAGGGTTGAACGAATTACCAGACATTCTGCCATCGAATGGCAACCTTCTCGCTGGAACAGGTCGCGGCTTCACTGCGAGGGCTACCAACTGAAAAGGTAAAACAATACTTTGATGTTTTCAAAGCACAGTGATTTATACAGGTTATTTTATATCTTTGTACTTAAAAATAAAATGCTAACATTCGGTCGTGTAATGATCTTCTTGCAGGTGAACCTGCTATGCTTCCTAGCTTACACCAGAATGTGGGTTACGGCTCCTTGACCATGGTAAGCCTTGGTCCTTCCACGGCTTATCATCTTTGTCTGATACCTTAAGAGATTTCGCTGGTTTGGTCGATGCAGCTTTGGTTGACCTCCATGGATGTTGGGTTATTTGTTTTTACAGTTTTTATCCCTATGGGTAAAACCCTAGCTCTTAAAGAGAGCCCTTCGGCTACGGCCGTGAATGTAAGACCTTGTTGTAGTTATTTTTTTGGTTTTTAAAACTTGACAGGCTATAAGCCTTGCGTTACTGTGTTTTAAGCTTTACAGGATTTAAGCCTTGCGTTACTGTGTTAAACATTTTTTACAGGCTATAAGCCTACATGGATAATTTTGTTACTGCTATGGGTTATTAAATAAAACAGAGTTCGATTGTTCTTATGATTATTTGGCAAGGGTAGGGTTTTTACCCTCAGTTCTAATGAAAGTTTGAAAAACTGTTTCTCTTTCCTGTAATCCTCTTTTATCACAGTATTGGAAAGATTAGAAGTTAAAAGAAAGCTTACTGTGTTTTGTTTAATAACCCAGCTGTGAATATTACTAGTTCTTTTTATTTTTGTTTTTAAAGAGTTCTGAATACTTAAAATGCTACTAGGTTTAACCCTAGTTAGCAATGAATGATAATAGTGCTGTTTTGTTAACTCTTTTACTTTATAAAAATGACTGGTTATTCTTCTTAAATTATAAATACAGGGTTTACACCCTTTTACAAATCTCGCACTGTAGATTCTATCTTGCATTAATTTTGTTTATGTTATAATGCTGTAACTTGTCTTATTTTTATAACTATTATTTATTTGCAATAATTAAATATCTAGGGTTTAACCCTATTCTACAGCTTGTGAACCATATTGTTTCTTATTTGATATTAAGTATAATAATGTTACTCTTTTGTATCTGTGGGTAACTTAAAAATTATTACCCTATTGACTAAGCTCGTTATGCGAGCAGTTCTGTTATTTACTTTTGAATTTTTTTATAAAATAATTAATATTTAATTATTCTTATGTTTATACTGGGTACTATATATAAATATAAATTTGTTATTACAATAATAATACTATTACATAATTAGAAATCTTGTTTTAGTTGCAGTAATAGATTTTCCATTTGTTTAACTTGGGTTGTTTTTATGATAAAAGAAAATACTATTTAATATATTTAATTCTTTGTAGTTTATACTATCCTATCAATACTCTGCTGTAGTTAGTTTATTAATCTTAGTTGTAAATGTTTTTACTCGTATTTATTCAATAAGAACAAAATATTAACATACTTCTATTCGGAAGTAACTTGTATTAACCTTGTCCAATTAAAAGAAGTTAAATATTAAATGAAAAGAATAAACATTATAACACACATTACTTACAGTCCTGTATAGCTAACACTAACATCTGGTATTATAATGCTGGTTTCTTACTTGAGTTTATTTTAGTAAAGAAGCTATCAGAAAACATAGGTATAAAGTAACCAGTATAAAGTTCTAGATGATCTTTTACTATCTAATCTTCATAGTAGAGTTGAAAAGAACATTTACACAGTACTAAGAATAAATTTCATTTATTTTATATGACTGTAGGAAAATAACATATAAAATTTGTAAAAGCACTGGTAGTAGCTAAATAGGAACTCGGTTCAGAAGAATACTACTCATCACCGAGATACTGTGCTAGAGTACGATCTGGTGATCCCAGATGTGGAAAAACACAGTAATTATTAACAGATTAAACTACTGATGTTCTGAAATACTAACTTTACTGAACTAACTATCTACTCAGACATATAGATAAACATGACATGCATCCATTCATATTCAGTAACATAAAGAAATAAATAGCAGAACCTGTTTAGGCTGTGGACAACAACAGCAATGGGAGGCCGTTCCTCCCTACCAATTCCTGGAGAGCGCTCAAACAACGACTTCTCAGGACCCCCGAGCTTGCTCTAGTCTCCCTGGCTGGAACTAGGTGCAGCAAATCAGATACCAGTCTTCAACTCAGTATTAACTCAGAACTATCAGTCAGTTCTCTCAGCCCAAATAGCTGTAATAAAAATCAAGTTACTGCAGCAATCCACTCAAAACACTTCCTTACTGTTTTTCCCTCTTTCCTCAATGAAATTCCTGAATAACATTCACCTGAATGAATTCTTTCTGGAATAAAATCTAAGCAGCCCCAGCTCTCTTCATTGAGTACTTTTTAAAAGATTGCCTAGGTCTTAGTTGGGTTAACTGTCATTTAATGAGCCACCTACTCAGATTCCACTTTCTTGGGGAATCATGACCCCAAATATAGGGAAGTTGCCACCTGCAACTTAGGAAGTGTTTGAGGATGCTGCCACTTGTCTTTTGCCTTTCCACCTAGTTCCATCCACCAGTTTGACTAGTAACCTCTTTTAACAGCTCTCCCATGCTGTTGTCTCCATAATTTATTTATTATTAATAAAATATTCTGAATTACACTCCATAACTGTTGACTCTGCTGAGTCATCAATCCCTACTTAGGATTAAGTTTAACATAATGTATCAGAAATATAATAAAACAAATTACATAATTTTACAAAATTGGGGTATGTGACATGAATTTTCTGGACTCGTTAATACTTCACGGGAAAGATACGGAGTTATCTTTAAGCCCTGGCCTGGCTCCTTAAAATTGACTAGATTTTTGAATAAACTTGTTCATTCACACTCGTTAAGGTAAATTGAAGAATCATCTACATTGGTGGTAGGTTATCTGTTTTTTAGAACATGTAGATTATTTACGAGAAAGGAACACTCTATTTTCTTCAGAATCTATAATAGTATCTTGAGGCATAGGTTTATCTCTTTTCTGGACCTGAAGGACTAAACTTACGGAAAATGAACCTTTTCGAGCTTAGTTTTCTCGTTTTCGAGCTCTGGACCTAAACAGAAAAAGATTCTGAGCGTTCTTTATGTCTTTTTCATGCTCGTTAAACTCTAAGTACAAAGAATCGAGTTTATTGTTGTCTGTACCATTATCGTAAATAAATGGAACCTTTCGAGTGATCTTTCCTTCCTTCACACTCGTTAAACCTAGAGTGTTTCTACTGGCTTTTGAAGGAGTGTCGGTCTGGTGATAGTTTAACCCTTTTTTAGACCTTTCCGACTAACTACAAAAAAGGAATACCTTAGTTCTCCTGAGCTAAGAGAGTTCTCTTTTGTATTGTTTTACACTTTTTCGGACCTATGAGACTAAATTTACGAAAAAAGCACCCCCCTAGAGTCTTCTTTGGAGTTTTCAGGATCTCAAAACTATGAAAACACCATCAAGCATTCACTATTTTAGGCTCATAAAATACACAAATCAGCACTTTATCAAACATTCTTTTGTCTCTTCTTCGATCTTGCCAAAAATGAAATAGGTCTTAAGTTTCCTTTCTTGGACTTGCTAAACATTTACAAGAAATAGGGAAGGAAAGTTCATTCACATGTATTTTACATCATGGAAGGAAGTCTTGTTTCCTTGAAAAAAGCACCAGTTTTGAGTCTATCAATAGTTTGGTCTCAGTTTTTGACCTTATCCCAATTCATATTTTTTACTCCTCTAGTTGGCCCTTTTTCCAAACATATGGGGAATTTGACAATGTCTCCTACATTGCATATTTGTATCATTGGTCCTTCCATGTCAAAAGATTCCTAAGTCACTTTTGTGTCATGCTCACTGTTCAAGGATTAAACCTTTGTCGGCTATTCCCTCGTATCAGTTCATTACATTATGTCTTCAGAGATCCTTGTTGCAAATTTTGTACCGATTCCAGATCTACTTAGTCTTTGAATTACCTCATGTTAGATGATGAACGATTCCTTAATTCCTTCCTTCCAATGAATCTCTTCCTATCGACTGCAACACCTATTGATTTGGGAACGAGATTTATATTTTATGACAGTACCTTGTGGTTTGCAGTCATCAGTGGCAATTTCCCTCACTATTGAGTAGTGGGAATACCTTACTGCCTCCTGCTCGATGGATTCTTTAGGTGTTCGACTTCAAGACCTTGTATTCACACTTGTTAGAATGTACTAGGTACCTTGGGGACCATTTTCATTAATGATGGTTTCCCTCATGTTTGTTAACGGTTCTCATCATTGACCGACAATCAAACGGTTTCCTCCATGTTCGAATTCAGCTCCTTTATTCGCATGGTTAGGATTCGTACTTTTTGGGCGGTTTGGATTGAAGACCTTGGGCCGACAGTAGCATTATCATTTTTTGTTATTTCCCAAGTTGCACAAGACCTTGCCACACTTCATATGACATTTGGTGAGACATAGAGCCACCTTGTATTCTTGTGGCTATGATTGATTATTGAGCATGGATCCACCTTGTTCATTTGTGATAATGACTCCTTTAGATTTTATATGGCGCTTTTTGCATATTCTGCGACCATGATAGTTACATCAGTTATACACATTTTGGATCTGCATTTATCTTTATGGCAATGATTTGTACATGGACCCGTATTTCCCAGATATCATTTTTATCTGACATTTATCTCTCTTTCAGGTACCTCTGGTCAAGCATTTTGATCTTGTATTCTCTGCTCTCTCCATACTCAGTCGTTTCCTTTTATAATGTATTTTATCTATTGTCTTCCCCCCTAACCTCATACAATAGGGTACATCTGTTATATTCAAAAATAACACATCTATGCGTCTGACCACTTTCCCATGATTTCGTTGCATGTCGACACTTCCATGACGACACTTCATGAAAGTCACCGAAAAAAACCTAACTTGGAGGAGTCATATCCAAGGTTATGTAACTCTGTTTGACATCTTCTCTACACCATTGGAAAGGTATTCAAGTCAGAAAAAACTTTTCAGAAGATTCCAAATTCTAAAAATGCCCAAAAGTACCCTAAAAATGAGCATCTTTGACCCATTTGTGACTTGTCCTACATGGTACCTGCAAGTTTCACCTCTGTACTCACGACATTCCCTTCATGCTCCCCATGAATACCCCCAATTACTATTGTATTCGTGAATATTTTTTCTACATCCCGTGATTATCATGTTGCATTAGCGACTGTTGTCATTGTAACCCACGAATATGTCTTGTACATGTCCAAAACTAAACATTTCTCAAGTTTTGGTTAGTTTGGGTGGTTATGCAACTGACTCCTTCGGTTTTAACTACTTTGTCTTCAAACCTATCTCTTTAGGAGTTTATACATAGAGTTAGATAGGTCCATGAGAGGGGACTTGAATCATTGCATTGTTATGTTAGAGGAATTGGGACTCTCATTAGAGGAAATTTCAACTCAAAATGGGCCTCCTAAAATGAAATACTAAAATAATAGTTAAAATAATAAAATAATATTTATTAATTTTGGAGGAAGAAAAGAAAAAAACTACTTTTTTGTTTGTATTTTTGACATATCTCCCCGTGTTTTTACTCAAATTTCGATCGGGAGAGCTCGTAAAAACACGTGGAGATATGTCAAAAATACAAACAAAAAAAGTAGTTCTTTTTATCATACCTATCCCCAAATTTATATTAAAAAAGTGTTTAAGACCTATACAGTATTTCAAATTTAAAGCAATTTCATTGGCTAACACATGATGACATGGAATTTGAATAAAAGTTAAAAGGCCCATTTTGAGTTGAAATTTCCTCTAATGCTTTTCCCCCGCCTTTTCCCTAGAAGCTATGTCCTTATGTTACAGAGCTTGGAGGATGAGTTCTTTAGAGAAGAGAAGTAGCAGAACCAGATCAAGGTTTCGAGAGGTGCCTATATTGAACAGAAGGTATACTTGTACTTCACTTCCTCTTCCAATCAATGTGTCTTGTATATTGAATCTATGATTATGATCATATGATGTTGTCTATCATATTAGGATTTCATATTTCTCTGATTATCATTGTCTTACATGTGGTCATATTGGTTTGAGGAAGGTATAATTCATTTTGCAGGTCACTTGAGCCATCCCTAGATGAATTCATGGAATAATTAGAGTTATCTAGACTCGTAGAAAATGGAAGCACCCTATAAAGCGAACTACCCATTATTGCGGAAGGAGATACTGGAAGTAATGATAACAACACAACTTTGACTACCCCCTAGGTTCCCTCAATTAATTTGATAACACATTCTCAACACCCCATTTTAAAGTTTCCTTGGTATAGTCATATGATGAACAATTCAAATAGTTTGCAGAATCTTTCACTAGTAGGTGGAAGCAGTAGGAGTTCTCAACAAGTTAACAATAATATTGTGGATCAACTATGGCCTCAAGGATTTGTGTTGGTAGTATCTCTAGTTTCCAAAATGGTTGGAGTACAAGCATGACCGCTTATGAAAATTTTAGAATTTTAGGGAAGAGGAAGCTGATGTAGAACAACATTGGTTCCTTTGAAAGTTGTCTGGAGTTCTAGAGGGACCCCTACAACATCAAAATTGATTGAATTTCAGACCACGTTATGCGGAAGAGCCTTATAAATGTATATGAAGTTAATTGAGTGATGAGATGCAAAAACCGCTCGTCCTTAGTCTAGCATAAATAAATAAATTTCTTAGATGAATTTTTGTAACCCAAGTCAGAACAATAAGGGATAAAAAAACTAAGGGAGATTCGACATATGCAAGGATAATATACTTGGGATTATGCACAACAATTTAGGAATGTGTTGGATGAAATCTCATTTCATGTACATGGCGCTCACCATAAGAAATTATTTATCCAAGGGTTATTACCCCTAATTAGGATTACCTTGTTGTAGTAGGTTGTGAGTTCACCTTGAAGTGCTCTGGTGAAAGATATGAAGATTGAATAAATGGATAATTATTTGATAGGTACCATGACTAGAACTTCTTCATCTATCAAGGTTTTATTGGAAGTACAAATCCATCTTGTGGTCCTAATTGAAAGGCTCCAAGAGTTTAAGATACCGAAATCGATCCAACCACAAGTATGGTGTGTAAGATGTATGGGGGAAGGACATCATGTTTCATAATTTCCTTGAATGAAAGGACGATTACCCTTCTAGTAGGATAATTTAATGGTGGACCGAGTGCGATTGGTGCTCAAGTCGTTGCAGAAAAAACCTTTCATTCACTAGGTTTTCCAATGTACCCAAATCCACCAAGCTCTTCTCCAAATGATTATTGTGATATTTGTAAAGCATTTGGCCATCCACTCTGACTCTTCCCAATCTTGTAAAAGTAATTCTTAGTGCTAAGTACAATATAATATAAATTGTGTGGATCTATAATACATAGTATCTATAAAAGTAAAGCCTTGGATGCATTGGAAGAAATATTAGATTGTTCCATATATCAAGTAGCATATCAAAGGAAATAAAGAGGAGGTGGCGAAGGATACGAAGTAGGTTTTGGATGCAGATGAGGAGGATGTTGCATATGTCTGATTTGATGTTACATCTGTGGTGACTTTGGACACATCGCTTGATAGTGTACCTTACCTAAGGGACTATGGTGTAACGATGGTTGGAAGAACACTCACACCGTTGAATATTTCTTAGATCTTATTGTAAAATGGGAAGATTGTGTAACAATTGGATAATCTTATCAAATCTAAGCCATAAGAAGATCCTACTTTAGTAGGTTTTTTTTTCTCAATGAGGAATAATTACATGCCATATATCAACATAGGGAAAGGTTTGTAATAATAAAATAATCCTCACATATGATAAAATATGACCCAATTCACAAGAAAGAGATTTAATGGGATGTTGTTGAAATGTTTAAGTGAATGCTAACTCCACCAGCCAGGGATGCAGAGGGACCATCTTAGTAGCACAGAGTGGATGAACGTATGAGAAGTTGTAGCATGAACGCAGGGTCTAGGAAGGTAAGAAATTCTATCTCTCTATGGTTTACCTTAATTAGATATATTTTGGAGTATTAAAGAGCCACCTGCAAGCTACAGAAAACCCTTCATGAAATGAACAATGTTGCAGAAGATAAAGAAGAAATATGTGCCTCGCTTCCAAAAAGAACAACTTGATTTTTACATAAGCGAGGAAGAAAGAGAACTAGATGCTCAAATACATCAATACAATATCAACAATGCGATGCTAGATTTGGGATCTGATGTTAATATACACCCAAAGATATTCTTGTCTATTCCCATATTCAGTTGAGAATGGTGAACCAATACCACATTTTTCTACATGGGTGGTTGGACAATGTTGAAGTCGATTTAGCAGGTGTGAATTCCTTCATTTATTTTGAAGTAATTGAGATTATGGGTAAGACTAATCCTATCTAGAGCTACTATGCATAGACCAAGCCTACAAAAACTATGGAGTGATCAATTTGAAGAATATAACAATGAATTTTGAAGGTGACGGTATCAAGGTTACAGAACCTATGCATCCACTCTAGGGACCACGTTACACTGAGCTGGTACATGAGAACATGGATATAGATTCTCTAGAGAACATATCCTCATTAAAAACATGAAAAGGGAGGACTATGTGAACCATACAAAAGATGGCTCAGTAAGCTAGAGAATTATTTTCTCCTTTGATAGTGATTCTGAAGAAGGATGTGATGATTGGAAAAATGAACGACCTAAGCTATGTTATTAACACTTCACAATGATAAAATTAGTTTGATGGGTTGGAATATAAGTGAAATATCCTTAAGTGTAGGATGGAATCAATGGATTGGATGGATTCCTTCAGAAATTGAGCTCTTGTGTGGAAGAAGAATACTAGAGGGATGTATTGGATACAACACTCATATGAACCCTTATAAGATGGTGGGAAACAGATAAGGGATATATCTTTGATTGGAGTACAACCCAAATAGATTTTATGATCAAATTAAAACCTTACAACCGTGCTAATAGATTTATAGAAATTTATACAGGTCAGATGAATCCACTCGCTCACATTAATCAGTAGGAGCACCAATGGAATATATACGATTTGCAACCATAATTTTGGGTTTACTAGTTCTTCCATGAGTTATGACTCATTCCAAAGTATTGGTTCTTGCATGAAGAAACATGGTGGAAAAATGGGTGCTGAAAGAATCTAAGCACAAAGTTCTCCCAAGATTTTTTATTCTTTGTAACCAGTGATTTGGTGACAGAGGAACTAAAAAAAAATTGGGGAGTCATATTCATTGATCAACTGTGGAATGGTAGAAGCTTGTATATTTTTCCTGCACACCAAACCAGAGTAAAACATAGGAAACTAGAAGAAATTAGAGCTTTATATATAGAGGCTATTAAAATGCAGAAAGATAATATTAGCATGGAAAATAAACCAAGCATGGAAACTATAGGAGATTACTGGTATCAGAAAACAATTTATTAGATAACCTCCATCCTAAAGGAATATGAAGACTTGTTTCCGCATAACTTTACAAAAATCAAAGGAATCTAATGGACCTTGGAGAGATGAATATTACATTAAAATTGGATTCCAAACTAGTGAATCATTGACCATATAGATTGAATCCCTGAGTCAAACATAAATTAAAAAAGAAAACACAAATCAATGTTGAGTGCTAGCCTAAAGTGATGGCCTAATTTTCCTAGTAGATGAATCATAATTGATCATGCCCATAGTGATTTATAGCAAGAAGGATGTTGAATATATTATAGTTTGTGTCGATTATCGAAGCTTGAATGTTTCATGTGTCCATGAAAAATTCCCAACACCCTTCAATGACGAAGTATTAGATCAAGTTGTCAAGAATGAAGCACACTCTTTTACAAACGGATTCCCTGGATACCATTAGAGTAGAATTGTGGAAGAAGATCAAAAGAAGAAATTTTTTATGATAAAATGGGGCTCATACACTTATAATTCCATGTTGTTTGGACTAAATAATGCACCTACCATTTTCGCACAAATTGTGATAGTAGCTTTCAAGGAGTTTATTCACAAATTTTTGGAGGTCTACCTAGATGATTGGATAGTTTACAACCTACTCAATGATCATGTTTCACTACTCTGATTAATAATAGATTGATGTCTCCAAATGCATATCTCTTTTAACTTGTGGAAATGAATTTTTTGTGTCCCCTTTGGAAACGTATTTGGACACATTGTATATCGCAATAGAGTTCAAATAGATCCTACAAAGATCATTGTCATTATGAATCTTCCATCCCCCGTGTCTATGAAGCAGTTGCAATCCATTTTGGTACATACATGATACTACAGAAAATTTATCCGCAACTACGCTTCACTCACATCTCTGTTGGTACAACTACTAAATAAAGTATAAGCCCTTCATTGGACCACAGATTGTGAAAAATACTTTACGTTAAAGTCGTCATCCTTATGTTTCCTAACTAGGTAAAATAATTTCGTGTACATGTTGATGCATCTATAATTTCCCTTGGAAACGTGTTGGCTCATCCAAAGGAAAGTGACATTGACCACCCTATGTACTTCACCAATATGAAACTATCTTATGATGAATGAAACTATACAACTACAAAGAGATAAGGATTAGCGATGATTTATGCCTTAAAAAAGTTCCACAACAACTTATTAGGGGAGCAATTCAAGTTTTTCATAGCTTATTCAAATATCAAATACCTAATGAAGAAACATATCCAAGAAGGTTGTATTTGTATATGGTTACTTTTATTTCAAGAATTTTATTTTAGGTAATAATCGATTTTGGAAATACAACCATGGGATTGATCACTTGTCACGAATAGAAACTAGGGAAGTTGAAGGACTTGTTGATGATCATCTATTGGATGCATCTCCTTTTAGAGCAGGACCTATTCCATATCATTTGGAAGAGATCACTCTAATCCTCACAACTAGGAAATAACCAAATGATTATTTCATGACCCGAAAATACCACTTAATTGTACGAGTTGTAGACTACCAATTTATTGCGGGACAAATCTACAAACTGGGTATTGATGGAATTTTGTGGTGATGTGTATTAGATCATGAACGACAAGATATCTAGTGGGAATTCCACGTTGGTGTTGTGGTTGGCCACATTGGTTGAAAATATACTATTAGTGAGATTCTCTAAGTTGGTCTATGCTGGACTATGATGTTTAAGGATGCAAAGGATTATGCCAAAAAATGTGATATTTTCCAACGGGTTGGTAAGCCTTCTCGATGAGATGAGATTCCACTTAATCTAGTACATTATTTGCAACCATTTGAGAAATAGGTGATTTATTTTGTTGGACCTATCAATCGTCTTGCAAAAGATTCAAAATCACACTAGATAATTACCATAATAAACTACCTAACAAGATGGGCCGAATAAGCACCAATATGAGATTTCTTTGCAGAGGCAACAACTCAATTCATTTATGAGAATATCATCACTCGGTTTGGGTGTCCCAAAATTCACATTGGTGACTAAGTCACACACTTTATGATATCTTGATATATAGTGCGAATTGGCAAGTACATGTGGAACATGTTGATAGAGTACTAAAATTAATTAGGGGCAATCCATTATTTCTCAAGAGGTACAAATGTGGTTTTGGTGTTTCCAAGGTTGAATATTTTGATCACATTATTAGTCAACACGGGGTGTGAGTGGATCCCAAGAAAAAATGAGTCTATCCAATATTTTCCACAGTCCAAAACACTGAAAAATATTACATAGGTTCCTAGGATCATAGGTTACTACAGAAATTTTGTGCATAATTATGGGAAGGTAGATGCCCCATTCACAAACCTACTAGTAAGAAATGTATTTTTTCAAATTGAGGATTAAAATAAATCTATTTAAACTTTGAAATAAGATATGCATACCACACCAACCTTAGTATTAATTGATTTAAAAAATACTTTTGTATTGGAATGTGACGCATTGGGCCACAATCTGGGAACAACACTCATGCAAGAAGGGTTCCCTTGGAATTCACTAGTAAGCAATTGTGTGTTTATAATTTGGGTAAATCCACTTATGAGAAAAAGATGATGGCCATCCTTCATGCAGTAAAAAATCAGTGCCCCTATATCATTGGATGACACTTTTAGATAAATAAAGATCATAAAAGTTGAATTTATTTTTTGAAGAGAGGTTTTCAACTCCATAGAAACATAAGTGGGTCACTAGGATTCTATTTCATTATTATGATATAATTTATAAAAATGGTAAATAAAATGTAGTGACAAATGCTTTGTCTAGAAAATAGGAGGAATATAGATCTCTATTCGGCTTTATCCTCATAGTACTAGAATAGTTAGTAGAAGCACGACACAAGTGCTTGACTAATGATGAGGTGTGTAGTGAGAATTTCTCCTCACTACAGGGGCAGGAATGGCTCCCTTGTGCCTATAGGGCACAAGGGTAGGTTCCTACTCTTTGAAAACAGGAAAAAATGAAATGAAAAATAGCATAAACAGAGCAGCGAATTAAACTAAGCTAATCTACACAAGAATAAGCAAATGGCAACTACTGTAAACTAGATCTAAGAGCTAATAACAGAAAATAAAGAAGGAGATGAAGCCCTTGTGAACCCCTCTATAGAAAACAGGTTAGGGTTCCGCCTCCTTGAAACCTGCAAACAACCTAAGCTATTACAATGGAAAACCTGCAAACAATGTTAATGAAAAACCTGCAAATAAAAACATCAGTTAGAAAGCAAAACAAGTAAATAAACATGAAAAGAAATTATACCTCACTTAGGTGGAAATGGGCCACCATGCCTTAGCTCATGGGAGCACCTCTCTCTTGGTTGGGAATAAATGGATTGATGAGATGGAGATGGAGGAGAGGGAGAGTGGGTGGTTTGAGAGAAAAATGTCTCAAAGCATCCATGAGCAACATAGCAATAGGCAAGTGAGGACTGTTTTGAGAGTGACTCCCCACCCTCCTTTTATAGTTTTTCCAAGGGATTTTAGGGTTTTAAGCCCTTGGTCAGGGCTTTATCCCCTTCCGCCCTAACTTTAGCCCCTTTTTGAGGGCTTTAGCTCCTGGGGGGCTATTTTGGGCTCTTTTTTTGGGTTTTTTATCCCTTTTCTTCATCCTTGGGCTCTTTTGGAGGTGTGGGGGTCAAATGGAAGGTCTTATGGAATGAAATGAATGTTGTGAGGTGGTGTCCTTAGGTGGTGTAGGCCATTGAGAGCTATCTGGGAGATTTTTGGGTTAACAAATTGCCCCCTGATGTGTGAGGGTAGGAGCTCAATGTATGGCCAACGAACATCATAGGATTTGCTGTAGAGAGGTGGTGCTTCCGGGGCTGGGGCATGGTGGATTTTGGTTTTTGTATTAATTTGGTTCCCATAAATGGGTGAGACACAATAAATGTGTGACATGTATATGGACGAGGCGGGCATTCCCATGCTCATGATAATGTCAAAAGAATCATTTGATCTATGCTCTAAATATAAGAGCCGATCATATACAACTAATGTTACAATGATGGTTTCCTCTCATGCAAGGCTGAATACAATGCTGATATGGTACATTGGACCCATGGCATTCTCATGGAATGCTACATCTTCATGACTGATGGTCTGCTGGATCTGGTACATAGCTGTGTGGACTCACTGATTGAGAGTCAGAGTCTCTATGGTACAAGTATGCTGCATCAATCATAAAGGTATATCGAAGCACTGCTGGGGCTTCTGAACACTGTCTCCAACCCAACCCGGAAATCACAAGGGACATAACCTGTTTAGGTCCCTTGAGTGGACTCACCAATGTGCTAGATTTAGGTGACATCCGGGGTCTTCAACCAAGTACTGTGTGAAACAAACCCTGTACGAATCTCAACGGTGCGATGATGGAGTTGAATTCGAGCATGTGAGAAACAACCATCCCAAGAGGCACTAAGGACTCCTCTCAAGTGGTCCAAGGAACTCATCAATGATGTTAATGAAACCAATGTACAGGGACCTTTGGGTCTATCCTCTGGAATATGTGTGTTGGCATCGACAGAGGGAGACCTGCCCCTAGTCAAGGAAATGATGTTTCCTTGACCAGAAGCACGAGGGATAATTGAAAGGTGTGAAGCAATCTGCAGACTGACTCACTGAATTGGGGGGGAGGGGAGGGAAGGGAAAAAATTGAACAAGGGCAGGGGGGGAGTGGGAGACTCAAAATTCCTTTGTTCAGAGTATGACGGTAGGGCAGACCAGGCAGCAAGTGAAACTTAACTCTTTGGAATGGGATCATAGCTGTAATACCGGGAATGTTGCTGCAGATGGGAAATACTTGGAGGAGGTGGACACTTTTGATACTGATGGGATCCAAGGAAGAAATATTATAGAGTACTCTGAACAAAGGTGACCCAATGTGGGGATGCTTCCAAACTATTTTTTGTGGGGTGGTGTCTAGGGACACCGTTGCGGTACGATCTCGTGGATTTTTGGCAAGATTGAGAAGGTAAGTGCTCAATGGTGCTTTCAATTTTAGAGAGTTTGAAAGCATGAAGAAGACTCCGGTGGGGGATCTTTTTCATTGGTAGTCTCCTGTGCCTGAAAAAGGATAAAAGTATACATAGGAGAGCTCGCCCATCCTAAAGGGGATGAGAAACTTCTTTACCGTTGGTAGTCCAATAAGGCCGAAAAAGGTTAAACCTATACTGACTGGACGGTCATTCACATAATTTTATGAGCATGAACGAACCCAAGTTTTCTCGGCAATCTTTTCTTGATGAAACGACTGGAAAAGAGCTTAACGACAACCGGTGGTGAGATTTTTTGTCAAGTACGGCCCCTCTGCTCGAGAAAGCACAAAAGTATGCAGAGGGGAACGGTCTTAGCTTGAGTGTGCCAAGGAGGTCCTTTTCATGAAATGGTCTACATGGTCTGCAAACGGAGGTAAACTAGACGATGTAGACGCCCTTTCCTATACTTTAGTGAGCGGGAAAGGAAACAGCCGTGCTCGACAATCTTTTCATTGTTTTAAGGAGTCAGAAAAGAGCTTAAACGAAACTCCAATGTGGTCAACCGACTGCGGTGGCACGAGCGGTTCCCTCATGTCGGGACGGTGGATAGAGGTCCACAGGTCATCCGTGTAGTATGGACGGAGCAGAAAACTCTCAAACATACCAATACATGCATGGGATAGATCATGGTAGAGGCCTACGATTCGATGTGACAGAGGCACGCAAACCGAAGTGGCTCTCGGACAGAGGTTAGGAGAGCATGTGTGTGTGTTGCGGTGGACAAACTTGACTACATGCAATGTGAGTGCAATTCTGGGGGCACTTATATGCCAAATACGTGAAAGAAAGGAAATCATTTTGTGGACAGTGGTCCAGAGGTTCGCGTAAGGTGCGGTAAAAAGAAAAGACAATCTATGTGTTAAAAATACAAAA
Source organism: Pseudotsuga menziesii (assembly GCA_001517045.1). NCBI lineage: Eukaryota > Viridiplantae > Streptophyta > Pinopsida > Pinales > Pinaceae > Pseudotsuga > Pseudotsuga menziesii. The sequence goes on from LPNX010014143.1 coordinate 845,770, forward strand.
TAAAAGCTAAACTTACATTTCTTAACGGGCGGTGGCCCGAGGACACTTCTATGTCAAATATATGGAAGGAAGATAAAGGGTTTTATGGATGATGGTTTAGATGTCCACGTAAGATGCGGTGAAAAATACAATTATAAATACAAAAAGTAAAATTATAGTACGATCCTTAACGGGCGGCGGCCCGACAACTTGTATGAGTAGCGGTCGGGAAGTGTGATATGAGTACCGGTCCGTAAACACTCGCATCGTCATGTAATGGATCGTGAATCGAGGTGACTTGTGGGAGATGGTTCCTAAATTGACTTATTAAACATGAGACAATGGTCTCTTAAGGAAATGAAAATTTTGATCCCGGAGGTGTGAGAGGTGTCTCGAACAGGTTTTGGGTGACTTTTGACTAGCAGCTGACGGTCCTGCCTTTGATTTTTGCTGAACAAATGTTGAAAAATAAGAAAAAGAAAATGAAGTGACTCATTGGTGATGTTAAGCATAGAATTTCTTGAGGTAGAGCCCATTGCGGGGGTTCTCCAAGAGTTGTCCATCAGAGTCAATGAGGGTGTATGCCCCTTTTCCGAGGCAACGGTGGATGACGTATGGGCCATACCACATTGATTTGAACTTTCCTTTGCCCAATTTATTGTTGGGTTGGTCGTAGACTAGGACCATATCACCTTCGCTGAAGGTGCGAGGGTGGACATGGGAGTCATATTGGACCCTTGATCGTGTTTTTGCTGCTTCAATGGATTGGAGGGAAGCTCGATGGTCTTCTATGGTTTGCTCGAGTTGGAGGAGTCATTCTTATAAAGGTGAAGTATCAGGAAGGAGTTACATCGCGATGCGGAGAGATGGGATTTGACACTCTATAGGGAGCATTGATTCAACACCATGTACTAGGCAGAAAGGGGTGAAATTGGTTGCGGTTTTTGTGGATGTGCGATAAGCCCATAGGGCAGAGAATAGCATGTGGTGCCAGTTATTTTTGTGATTTCCTACCATTCGTTGGAGCATTGTTTTGATGAATTTGTTGACTGCTTCAACTTGTCCATTTCCTTGAGGGTAGTAGGAAGAGGAGTACTGGTGTTCGAATTTCAACATGGTTGATATTTCAGCCCATACGACGTCTTGGAAGTGTGCCCCATGATCAGAGACTAATTGTTTGGGGACAACAAACCGTGTAATAACATGGTTGAATAAGAAACATGCTGCGGTTTCATCTTTGCAATCAAATGTGGGCATGGCTTCAGCCCACTTGGTGAAGTAATCGACTGCCACGATAATGTACTTGTGGCCATTACCGAAACGGGGTTGATGGTCATGAAGTTGATTTCCCATTTGCAGAAGGGCTCGACTGTGATTACATGATGTAATGGTGCAGGGGGGGGGGGTTCTTGCCTTTAGGGAAAAAAGCTGACAAATGTGGCAATGTTTGACTGCCTCTATGCAATCAGCGAAGATGGAGGGCCAGAAATAGCCGGCATGTAGAATATTTTGGGCGGTGGCTAGGACTGAAAGGTGACCACCACAGGCTCCGCTATGACTGTCGTTGAGGATGGTCTCGGCCTTGTCACGGGTGAGACAATGGTGTAGGATGGTATCAATGCCTCGACGATACATAAAATCTCCACTCAACAAGTGGCGAATGGCTTGATGTCAGATGTGTCGCCTATCCTCACGGTTGAAGTGCGTTGGGAACTTTTACATTCTCAAATAGAGAAGGATGTCCCCATACCATGGGTCATCAGTAGATATGACGAAATAGGAAATCATCAGGGAGATCATCCTTGGGGGGTGATGATGCAGTTAATGGGGGTAGATTGGTCATGAGTGTGGCCAGTGCGAGTGCCTTCATGCTTTTTGGAGACACAAACTCTAGGTCAAACTCTTGGAGGATGAATACCCACTTGGCTGCTCAACCTTGTAGAAGGCAGCGGCTTAAGAGGTACCACATTGGGTTTGAATCAACCACTACACGTGTATGGTTGGCAATGATGTAGTGGTGCAATTTTTGAGCTGAGAAGACGACGGCGAGGGCTAATTTCTCCTTGGGTGAATATCATAATGGAGGTCCTGTTAGCTTCTGACTAATGTAGTAAATCACGTGCTCATGGCGAGCATTGTCTTTTTGGACCAAGACTCCAGCAATGGTGTTTCTGAGGCTGACACATAAAGGATGAAGTCTCAAGTGAAATCTGGCGGTGAGAGTAATGGTGCAGAAGCCAGGGCTTTCTTGAGTGCCTCGAATGATTCTTGTGCTTGCTGATCCCAAACAAAGGGGATTTTTGTGCGAAGCAGGAAGATGAATCCATATGCTTTTGTTGCATACTCAGGCACAAAGCGGCGAAGGAAGTTGGTGTTGCCTTGTAGGATTTGTAGTTGGTGCCGAGTTCTTGGGGGAGGAAGATCAAGGATGGCCTAAACTTTGAGGGGATATACCATTATCCTTTTGTGGGAGATGATAAATTCGAGTAGACGGCCTATTGGGACACAAAAAACGCACTTGAGGGGGTTCAGGAAGATATTGTACTTGCAGCAAGGTAAAAAGACTTGCCGGAAGTCATCTATATGTTGTGCTTGTTTTCGTGATCGAGCGGTGAGATTGTCCAAGTAGACCAAGATGATGTGAAATAAATTGCGGAAACAATATGACATGGCGTGCTGGAAGGTGGCTCCAGCATTTTTGAGGCCAAAGGGCATGACTCGGTAGGCGAATGTGCCCCATGGGGTTGTGAATGCCATTTTGTAATGGTCTTGTTTCCGGATTTGGATTTGGTTGTAGCCAGAAAATTCATCCATGAAGGAGAAGGCCTCATGTCCAGCGCATGCCTCGATGATCTAGTCAATGAACGAGATGGGGAAGTTGTCTTTGGGACATGCCCTATTGAGATCGCAGAAGTCTGTGAAAACATGAATGGTACCCTGTTTTTTATTCATGGGAACAAGATTAGAAACCCAAGTTGTGTATGCAATGGGATAAATGAAGCCGGCTGTGTGCAGCTTCTCTATCTCGGCTTTCACTACAGCCACTTTGGATGGATGGATGGGCCGTTGCTTCTGGTGGATGGGTGCCACATTAGGCCATGTGTCGATGTGGTGTTCCACTATGGATGGATATAAGCCGAGAATTTCAGTGTATGACCAGGCGAAGATGTTGCGGAATTCTTGGAAGAGAGCGGTGTAGGCATCGACCTATTTCAGGGAGCAAGATGCCCCCAACATGATTTCTTCAACAATCTCAGAGTTGGTTGAGATGTCGATCTTAATGGTTGGTGAAATGTTCGCCATGTTCCCTTCTTCAAAGGCATCGGGTGTTGGGATTGGGTTCTTGAACCAGTCAACCTTCCCATGGATGAAATATTTGGTCTCCATGGAAAACTGGTTGGACTGTGACACAAGCTCTTCTAGGAGGAAGAACGAGCGATGGTGCATGTCATCCCATGGGTATTCCGGGGCGGTTAGAGCTTCAAGTATATCTTCATCATTGTTGAAGCAACGAAGTGATAGGTATGATGGACTGTCGTTGGAGATGGGGATGAGCTGGTCGGGGGAACTAGACATCATGTAAATGGACATGGTGTTAGATGAAGTAGGTGGTGGGTGAACTTATTCGATCAAGGTGATCTCAGACTCAAGGGAATGGTGACGGAGGTCAGTGAGAGCCATTCAAAATTTGGGCAGGTCTTGGAAATGGTGGGAGTAATGTCCATACAAGCCGAAAAGGGCACAAGCATGGTTTGTCCTCAATGCCTTGTTCTTGACTAGTGGCGTAGTTGGGAGTTCGACCACAGGGATGTTTTCGTTCGTATCCATGGCATCCAGATGCGCATGGATTACCAGGATTTCAGGGCAATTCTGAGTTGGATGGCCCTATTGTTCACAGACAGCACAAGGTGGGACTTGTTGTGGTTTTGCAGTGGATTTGGTGTTCTTTCCCCTCGCCCTTTTGGGTTGGGGCAGTGTAGGTGTGGGTGCGGAGGTTGGCTTATGTGGAATAGGTGGTGGGTGAGACTCAACCACAATAGGTTGCACCAGCGTTAACACAACCTGGGGCATTGCTGGTTGAGCTGGTGGGTCTAGATACCACACCAGGATCCCCAACTTAAAGTTGGGTAGGCTTAAGGTGGCCATGACCGGATTGCTCATGACACCAGGTGGGGGAAAGAGGAAGGGAATTGTATGGACTAGAGATGAGCCCACATAACTCCTAGCTGGTTGCATGTGGGGGTGAGGTTGTGGTTGTAGCTGCGCGTAATACTGTTGTTGTGGGTGATGTTGCAGCTGCGGATGATGATGTGGTTGTGGTTGGGGCTATGACTGTGGTTGCTATTTGGGTGCAGCGGTGCTTGATGAGACCATGCAAAAGTCTACAGTTTGCTTTTGTGTCGGTGGTGGTGACACCAATGGGAAAGGAGCCATCATGGTGGGATCGGTAAACAACCTAGGGCCCACATTCAATGGTGGGGAGGCTGGTGTGTTTTCAACCATAGTGTTGGTTGCAGGGATGACGTTAGCATGTGCGGTCGCCCCTTGCGGCTTGTTGGAGACATTTACCATCATACACACTCTTTTTGGTCAAATTTCCCTAGTTAAACCACTATCCTAAGCATGATTGACATTAATTGACATCAGTGGAGCATTAATTTCCATCATCCAGTCACACCCACGCCTACCTACAGTCAAGGAGGCTAACTTATCCTTATCCTACAGTCAAGGAGGCTAACTGGAGCACTTTGGGGGTGATCTGAGTGATATTAATGCACCTAATTGCTAACTGGTGGTTACAATCAGTTCAACCAGTCAGTTAAGGTGCCTCCTCTCATTAAATATATTATTTAATGATTATTTATTATTATTTAATGATCTGGAGTCAACAGGGCGCCTCCACCAACTTTTGATGATCCGTTCAGCTTCAGTTAACCTCATTGGGGTTCATTGAAGTCATGGAGCACTAGAACTTGATGGTTGGCTTGCTACGACATGTGTTTGATCTCCTTCAATTGAGATTCAATCATTTATTGCACTTCGACTTTAGTTAGGGTTTGGTGAGTCAATTAGGGTTTTGGTCAAGTGGTTAACTGAGTGTGAACCTATGGTTGAGAGTCAGTTAAGCTAGACTCACTTATTTATTTTGAATTGCCTCCTTAGGTATTCAAATTCTTTATGGATTCAAGCTATTTCTTGACATTGGTATTGTAACCATTCATTGTTTATTAAATATACAGAGAGGAAACCAATTTCGGTTCCGATTAACACCATTTCTTGAGCATTTGTTGATTATTCTTTAATGAGATTGATTCTTTGTTCCTAGATCAATGTGCAATATTAATATGGCATCAGAGCATACGGCGGGACAAAGATCTATCTCTCAAAAACAAGCTTTTTGACAGATTTCTCCATTAAAAGTGAGCAATAGCTCAAAATTCCAGCACTGCACCAGAAGCCAAGGCTTACCACTCACTATCCCAAGTAGAGAAATTGTTGATCAAGCTTGCTTGATTGACTATGCTGGGTGTGATGAAAGCCTAGAATGTGCAGGTTGTCCGACCTTATTTTTCCCTTTCTGTTTTGATTTTCAGGTTTCTATAGGTGAAGCATTCGCTACAACATATCCAGATGGCCTCCTCAGTAGATCCCTTGACTCCGTACAATTTCCACTCATGGAAAAATAAAATGGAGATTCAGTTGCACTCCAAAGGACTCCATAGAGTCACCATGGACACTGAAGTTGAGCCTGGATCCGCCATAGAAAAATCAAGATTCTTGAACAAGAAGGATGAAGCCTTTGGTTTCTTATGCCTCTCTTCGAAGACCTTCTCTTCCATCTTACGGATCTAAAGACACCGAAAGAAATATGGGACAAATTGGAATCTCTATACAGAAATCATGATGACTTGAGAGTTTACCAACTCGAAAACGAACTCATGTCTCTCCAACCTTCCAATTTTGAGACTTTGAATGATTTCTTTACAAAGTTCAAGCATATTGTTTTACTCTTGAAGCAATGCAAAGTGGAGAAGGAGGATGATCAGCTCATCCTTGCCATCCTCTCCAAACTCGGGGCTGATTATTCAGTTTTTGTTTCTACATTCCGTGCGGGGGAGCTCACAACCCCCTGATGGAAGATGCCTACACTCAATGCCTTCATTGAGTCCCTAACTAATGAACATGACAAGCTTGTCCAGATGGGGATCATCCGATATTCCCGTGATCAATCCCTCCATGTATTGGGGCCCAAATATTTGAAGGGTAAAGGAAAGTAGAAAAAAAATAAAAAAACTAAATTTGATGCTCCCAAGCCTAGAGTTGAAAACCAACAGCATGATGAATCTTCCAGCTCAAGGAAGAACAAAGGAAAAGGGCACAATGGGAAAGAAAATGTCAGGTGTTCTTACTGCGGGAAGGGTTTTCACCCTGAACATGCCTGCATGAAGAAAAATATTGATGAAGCAACCTCTCTCCTTGAGAGGAATCACATCAATCTTCTGGAGAGCTTTCGGAGGAGAGATCACCAAGATTGGGAACCACAGCATGAGAAAGGTCATGCCCTCATGGCAAGCACTTCGAAGTCCAAAGCACTGCTGATTGACAGCGGAACTTCAAATCACATGATGGCTAAAAAATAATCCTTTTCATCCTTGGAGACTAGCAAATCTATCCCCATCCACATGGTAGATGACTCCACCATCATTTCTGAAGGACAAGGTACTGTAGATCTAGAAAATGGTTTTTTCTCTAATGTTTTGTATGTACCGTCTCTAGTAGCAAATCTCCTTAGTGTCTATCAGATGACACATACATTAATTCCTAAGAGAGTCTCTTTCAGCCCAAATGATGTTGAGATAACAGAAATTGCATCTAGTAAACTCATTTCTAAAGGCCTTGCAAACCATCATGCAAAACCCTATGAGTTCTCTCACTTTGTTGCGGATGCAAAGCCCACCGCTCTGCTAACTCATGGAAATGAGGTTAGTAGGCTGTGGCATGAGAGTTTTGGCCATCTTATTTTAAAATATTTGCAGCAATTATAGAAAAAATCCATGGTTGAAGGCCTCTTGGTCATCAAGGCAACCACGCGAGTCTGCAAGGGCTGTGTGATTGGAAAACACCCTGAGCACAAGTTCGATCGGGGGAAGGAAAATCGAGCTACAAGAATATTGGGGCTGATACATTCTGATATCATCAGTCTAATTCCTGTCACATCTATGAATGGATCAAGGTACCTCCTTACTTTTATTGATTATTTTTCAAGGTATACATGGGTTTTCTTTCTCAAAAAGAAATCAGAAGTATGCGAAAATTTTTCTGAATTGAAGGCCTTGATCGAAAATGCATCTGGGATTAAGATCAAGATCTTGAGATATGATAATGGAGGGGAGTATGTCAGTAATGAGTTTCTGTACATATGCTCCCAAAGTGGTATTCAGGTCCAGCATTCAATTCCCTACACTCCCCAGCAGAACGAAGTAGTGGAAAGGAAGAACCGGTCTCTCAAGGAGATGACCACCTGTATGTTGGAGTCAAAGAAGCTTGCTGAAAATTTGTGGGCTGAAGCCATGCATGCTGCAACATACATTCATAATAGGGTTCCACATTCATCTATGAAAGGAAATACTCCTTTCAAATCATACTTCGGACATAAGCCAGATGTGTCGAACCTATGGGTGTTTGGGTCCATTGCATGGGCCTAGATTCCGCTTGATAAAAGAAGGGCTTTGCAACCGCAAAGCATAGAATGTATATTTATTGGGTATCCTAATGAATATAAAGGATTCAAGCTGTTGGATATCAAGACAAAAAAAATCATCATTGAGAGAAGTGTCAAGTTCGATGAGCCTCTTAAGGAGGTGGAACTAGTGAAGGAGAAAACTGCTGAATTTCCTTCCTATTCTACTGAATATTTGGATGATGAAATTGGGGGTGATGACCCTGATTTGGATCCTTTGATTTCTGATATCAGTGTGTAGCAATAATCACATGCTGAATCAGAACCTGAAGTACAAAATCATCTTCCTACATGGGCCCAATAGACACTCTCCTCCGCAGGAGACAACATTGGAAATCTGGATGATCGAAGGAGAAGCCGGTCTGATTTCCAAAGAGGAGGTATTGTGCTCTTTTGTTCTGATAATTTGCTGTCCAAAACTTGCTATTTGAGGATTATTTCAGATCCAAAATCCTACTACCATGCTCGGAATGATCCGAGATGGCAAGTTTCCATGGATGAAGAGATGAATTCTCTTCAGAAAAACACTAATTGGGAGGTAGTTTCTCTTCCTCCGGGAAGGAAATTGGTTCAATGCAAGTGGGTGTTTCAGAAAAAGGTTGCTGCTCATGGAAGCACCTAAAAATATAAGTCAAGGATGGTAGAAAAATGTTTCTCTCAGGTCCAAGGAGTGGAATACCATGAGACCTTTGCACCGGTTGCAAAAATGGACTCCATCCGCCTTGTTTTGGCTATTTTAGCATCCAAGCACTGGGAGGTGCATCACATGGATGTTAAGTCAGCCTTTTTGCATGGATATCTTCATGAGGAGATATACATGAAGCATCCTAAGGCCTACATCACTGATCCATCTTTGGTTTTCAAGCTAAAGAAGTGACTATATGAGTTAAAACATGCCCCAAGAGAGTGGTATTCCAAGATGGATGCCTTCCTTCTCTTGCAAAACTTTCAGAGATGTAGATCAGATCCAAATGTGTATTTACAGCAGCATGATGGTCATATAATTATAAATGTTTTATATTTTGATGAATTACTGATCACAAGTAGCACAATTGCGTCCATTTCAACCATCAAAACTTCTCTCCACAATGCCTTTGAAATGAGTGATTTGGGGCTTCTAAAACAATTTTTGGGGCTCGAAATCGAGCAAAATTATGATGGGATTATGGTCAATCAGT
>LPNX010014144.1:8543-21438 GCA_001517045.1 Pseudotsuga menziesii
CGTTATCTTTCCTCCCTCTGATTTTTAACTTTTTGTAAGCTTAGATTAAGGAGGCGTTACCTTTAATTAAAGAACATAGAACAAAAAATTCCCTGACTCATTCACGCCCATGGTGGAAACCATTAATTGTTTTTACGGCAAATATTTTGGAGCCGTTAATTAGTCCCATAATTGATTTTGACAGGGGATAAACGTTGATTATGGGGGGAAAAAGAATGCAACCATAAAAAGGACAGTCAGTCTCCCCTTCCGGGGGGGGCAAAGCAGTCGAGTATGCTCTCACAACCCTTTCAGTATCTAGGTTTGCATTCTTGTAAAAATTTCTTTACCGTGACATTCTTCCCTTTAGCAAGGAGCCTGCATTTCTCATCTGGGTGTTCTTTTGGTCGCTGGTGTTCAACCCTCATGGTGGGAGTTGCAGACATAATCCCAATTGGAGAATCCAAGGGAAAGAAGAACATGTCTGAGTTTTGGACCTTAAAACATAAAGGAAGCAATAGTGAATGGGCGAACACTGCCATGATTGCGCTCTGGTTTTTCTCTGCCCTATCTCAGACTGGTAAGTACTGTCTACCCTTTATTTTAGAACTCTACACGATTTTGAATCTGGAAGGATATTTTTTGCATGCTTCATTTGTGTTTGCGCCGGACCTGGAGTATGGACCTCGAATTGGCGCGATTCCACCTGATCACTGCGAGCTGCTGTGCCGGGGTCCCTTATACGATTCCAGAAAGTATTGGCTTATTGATTCATTTATTGATTTACATCCTTGTGAGTTCACAGCCTCCTTTAAATTGATAGACCTTTAACTCTCTCAGCGCTAGGGCCCGATACCGTACTTTAGCCACCATTCAAGGAGGCATTATCTTAACTAGGAATATTATATCAGAGTCAAATCTTGGGCCCGATACTAGACTTTAGCCACCATTCAAGGAGGTGTTATCTTTCCTCCCTCTGATTTTTAACTTTTTGTAAGCTTAGATTATGGAGGCGTTACCTTTAATTAAAGAACATAGAACAAAAAATTCCCTGACTCATTCATGCCCATGGTGGAAACCATTAATTGTTTTTACGGAAAATATTTTGGAGCCGTTAATTAGTCCCATAATTGATTTTGACAGGGGAGAAACGTTGATTATGGGGGGAAAAAGAATGCAACCATAAAAAGTACAGTCAATCTCCCCTTCCGGGGGGGGGGCAAAGCAGTCGAGTATGCTCTCACAACCCTTTCGGTATCTAGGTTTGCATTCTCGTAAAAATTTCTTTACCATGACATTCTTCCCTTTAGCAAGGAGCCTGCGTTTCTCATCTGGGTGTTCTTTTGGTCGCTGGTGTTCAACCCTCATGGTGGGAGTTGCAGGCATACTCCCAATTGGAGAATCCAAGGGAAAGAAGAAAATGTCTGAGTTTTGGTCCTTAAAACATAAAGGAAGCAATAGTGAATGGGCGAACAGTGCCATGATTGCACTCTGGTTTTTCTCTGCCCTATCTCAGACTGGTAAGTACTGTCTACCCTTTATTTTAGAACTCTGCACGATTTTGAATCTGGAAGGATATTTTTTGCATGCTTCATTTGTGTTTGTGCCGGACCTGGAGTATGGACCTCGAATTGGCGCGATTCCACCTGATCACTACGAGCTGCTATGCCGGGGTCCCTTATACGATTCCAGAAAGTATTGGCTTATTGATTCATTTATTGATTTACATCCTTGTGAGTTCACAGCCTCCTTTAAATTGATAGACCTTTAACTCTCTCAGTGCTAGGGTAGTTATCTGCGTATGGATCCAGATAAAAGACACTGCCTTTGATAAACAACGTAGGGTGACTATCTGCTGTTAATTAAGCGTGAGAGTGACTGTCTGTGTGTGAATTCAGATAGTAGTTCACAGCTTTCAAATTGATGCCTGCCTACGTGTGTATTCAGGTAGTAGTTCACGGCCTTCAAATTAATGACTGTCTGTGTGTGGATCTAGATTGAAGTCACCACCTTTTAAGTTGATAAACATTAAAATCCCTCAGCGTTAGAATGACTATCTGCTGCTAATTTGACAATTTTTGAAGTCTCCTGGCACTAGGGTGATCCTTCGCGTGTGGATCCAGACAGAAGTTCCCTTCCTTTGATATTAATAATTATTCACATCGCTAGTCGTTGGATGATTGCCTACATAATAATTTATATTGTTCTTTGCGTTATATTTAAAAAGCGAAAATTATTTTAGCAGCATATATTCACGACCGGCACTTAAAGGTTAGCCTGTTCTCTTTCTTCGTTGGAAAGAGAAAATGTTTTACTACGAACGCCTATGGCTGTTGAGTGAAATATGACTAAGAAACATCCTTTTTAATGTCCTGTTGAGAATGATGTGGCTAGAAGGCCTGATTTGATTGTATAGAATTCCCACTTATGGATAGTGTGGGAATAGTTTGGGTAGGATCCTTGAGGAGGAGACCGTGATTGGAATAGAAGATGTATGATAGCAATTGTAATTGCATAACTTTTAATAAAAAAATAAATGTCATGGGTCTGTGACACTTTTGGTGGATGTAGCCCCAAGGGTGGGGTGAACCACGTAAATTGGTATTACGTCATACGTGTTTGAAGGGATTCATCTTATATGTTTTTATGTGGCTGTTTATGTGATCTTTTTGCCTTTTACCTTACATATTTTGTGCCTTAATGTGTCTTGACTATACAATATTTCTGCAATATGTGTAGACTGTTCTTTTGGGTTGGTCATGTTGTTATTTATATACTACCTTGCAAGGTCTAACACCGATAGGGTGACCTGTGGAAGTTATAACAACAATAAATTTTTATGCATAGATCCTATAAAGTTGTTCAATTAATGTATAAGGTTACTTTCAGCAGGATGATATTACAAGTACGCCCTCTTATGCCACCATTGGAATTAAATGTTGAAAGGCTTCCTAATAACCAGAATATTGGTAAGCTATAAGTGAGCTCAGGACTTATGATAAGATTTTAAAGGAGCGGCATGGTGTTTATATAGCGTTAATTTATAGCATGATATTTGCCAAATTTATTTTATGCATGCATGGTGTGATAACTTAATGATCAGATGCTGGTGATTTGCAAATAGGAAGTGTATGCCTCCACTATTCGCATATGAAATTGATAAGGTTTTAAATGCAAACTTTATATGCATGCATTGTGTTACAGCTTAGAGATCTGATATCTGTGAATAGGGATTTTGTATGCCCTCTGCTATTTCGCAACTGAAAATTGATAGGGTTGAATTTACAAAATTGATATTATAGATATGTAAGCGTTGGGTAGCCGCTAAATATTAAAATTCACACTTACATATAGGTGCCTTGATTTGCAAATAAGGTGGTCTATGCCTCTGCGATTTCATGCCTGAAAACGATGTGGAACGTGCTTCTTATTTAGTGTTGATGATATCTGTAGGTTATGTTTATTTTTCGTAACCTGAGCAATTAGGTTAAGCCTAAGATTTCGATTTTTATATGCCTATGCTACAAATCAGTAAATATTTTAGTGAGTATGTTTTGCGGCTGGCACGCCTATCTTTATTTTATTTCGCTAGGATTCTCAATTGTTGAAAGATAAAATTTATTTTCTATGATTCTCCTTTCTAGCTGAATCATTTTGGTAATACAATTCTTTGGATCCTTGATTGATAGCTGAATAGTTTTCAATTAAAATCCAAAGGAGTAATAGCAAAAGAAACCTTACCTTTTTTCACTCCACCATGGAATTGGGGACTAAGATGTATGCTACAAGTGGTATCAGAGCCAGCTACAACACTGGACCTTAAGAATGGGCTAACAAGATAGTTTAGCAGGATCACATTCAGAAGAAATTGTGGCAGTTCATACTCTCTTGGGGTTTTCTTGAAACAAAATCGATTTAGGGTTCTCTAGGGAGAGTTCCAGGCTCTACCTGGAAATACTTCTGGCATGACCTCCTTGAAGTTGGGTAAATATTATGAGGGATCGGAGGTGGAAGCTTCCGGAGCAGATCCTAGACATCACGATTTTCTTGGAGCAGCGTACCAAGATTCGGTAGCTAACATTCTGACCTTATACATGATAGAATTTTTATCATAATGATTGCTTTGGCTTTCTTATTTTTATTTGATGCCGCATACCATGATTCGGCAGCTAGCGCCTCTACCCTTGAAGCTTTTAAAATTTTTACCACATCAATTTCTTGGAATTACTATTATGACAATATTGCGGTATTTTAATTAGTGCAGAAAAAATGAATAATCTCAGTTCCCGCATGTAGAATTGTCAGTTCCCATTCGATTTATATGAAAGTCCTTGTGATTTCCTGATCATCAATAGGATAAAAGGACCCCAAAAGAGGGTATCAAGGGCGTTCGAAACTCTAGGGTTTCGGCCTATTTATGTGTTGTTCTGGTAAACATGCTCTGCGTCATTATTACTCACTAGTTGGTGAAAATCAACCCCCTTGGCGATTGTTTAGTGTTCCCAAATACTGAGAAATGTAGTTGTGAATTTTTTGTCTTTTGCTTCTCAATGTATAGCAAGACTGGGTGATTTCTTTTATTGAGATCGATCCCATGCAAATTTATGACTCCAGCTTGATGGATTGGGAAAGTCTCTCTGTTTTCGCGCCCCCATACGGGCCTGGTAAATATTCTGCTGCGATTTCATTTGTTCACAGTATTGACAAGATGTTAATAATGATTGCTTGACTACAAATTAACCATTCAATCCTGAATCTGGATCTGGTGAAAGAAAATGTATAATCGAAAATCGTATTGGAAGCCGATAGATGGAACTGATATGATACGTTGTGAGTGATTTTTTTTTTATTAAGATGGGTAATAGAGCGAATCATGAGCTGGAGTATTTATCTTACCTCGACTTCAAATCAGATCTGTTGTATACACCAAATTGTGATGCTCATGGAAGTTGGTTATAAGAACTGTCATGCAAACAATGATCTTGTTTGGGTATGTGGATAAATCGATTTGTGTTTCAATTAATACAAATGTTATGACTGGGATATTTTAGCAAAAATGTGTTTGGGATTTCCTGCGTTTGACATATGTTGTTATGTTATAACCACAGAGAATAGAATATCGAACCTCTTCAAGAGTCAAGTCCCTGCTAAGTATAAAGGATTTTGAAATCCCTTCTTCGTATTAAGAATCCAGGATCTTGGAGGGACCCTGTCTGCAATGTTTTTGTGTTAGAATTTTATTTTAATGACTGCCATGTGTTGTAATGAAGATTGCTTATTGGACTTTATCCCAACGATAAAGATCAGTATGACTTCTTTTAATTGCTTTCGAGATGGAATGTTAGTGGAGTTTAACATACGTTCTGACCTGAATCTTTTGGCTGTCTTTAAAAGGTGGTGTGAATGGTGCAAGGAGTATTGTATAACATTGCCTTATTGTTGAGTTGCACCCAGGTCTGGTAAGAACACTCTACCACTGATTCACATACCCTTTTCATAACGGGTTTCCTGTTATAGAGTAAGGGTTGTGATACCAACAGAAGCCCATTTGGTTGCAACATTTAAACCGTTGAATAGGAAAACAGTAACATACTTTTCACACCGCATGGTTTTCTACTGATTTGTTTTCTTTTTATAAAACTGCAAAAGGATAGGGAAATAGTCACAAACAGAAGCATTTTGTGGAACCACGGCTACTTCAGAGAAATAATAAATTTGCATAATTAAAGTGATGAGTATTCTGAAACTTTGTGTAGAAAACTGTGAAGAACTCTGTTAATCATTTTGTGGGAAATACCATGAATGATGTTGACTTATCGTGCAAATATTCTTTAAAGATTTCACAAATATCGCCAACAATTGCTTGTTTGAGACTTGGAGTTGTAGTCATTAAAGTTATGCATTAAATTGACAATTGGGGATTGTTCAGAATTAGAGTTATTTTTCAAAAATTATTGATGCAAATCTACTTGCATGTATTTTGGCATTCAAGATAGACAGACGTACCTCTAAGAATAAACCAAAAGCATTTTAAAGTACAAGTGCAATCCAATTTTCCTATGTGCATCTTAATAATTGTGACATACGCATTATATTTAAGTCAAAGATAGAGGATAGGTGAAAGTATGCTTGCTAAAGTGAATTACAGCCTTAAACATATGCACCATAAGTTGTGTAGGAAATTGCTAGAGAATCTAGCTGTGGTGAGGCACTTGTTAATAGCTATTTAGTATATCATAGATTCATTGTTATAGGAAGCATAATTTCAATTTATGCATTGTTTTGATCAATCCTGACAGCATATGACAGCTTCATAACTTTCCAACATTGAGTCAATCATTTGGAAGTATGCGTGAATCTGAAAGGCTAGTAGGTAACTTCCCTGTAGGAAGATAAGATGCTACAGGAGCAGAAGTATTTTCTTTTCAAAATGTTTCAAATCCCGATTTTATATAATCTCCTGTTACATTTTGTTGCACTCCTTCAAAATATAAATTTTGTTTCCTGCTTCTCTATTGATACAGAATAGTACAATTATAGAAGCAATTAATGAATTGAAGTTAATGTGTAAGGTGGTGGTTACATTGTCAACTATACCAAAGTTTAGGTGGCTTCTTGTGAATGCCTTCTTGACAATTCTGGTATTAAAAAGAAATTGAAAAGGATCTTATCCAATGAATGAGAAATGAAGTAAGACATGAAGTATGATTTTTTGATAAATTGACCACCTACGGATTGATTACAGGCATGGGAAATTGTGGCCCTGAGGAGTGTTCAAGCTCCTAAAGAGTTATGAATATATGAGAGGAATATCATGTGAGAAAGTTCATCACCACGAGGAAGTGGTGATGGAGGTAGTGGTTGAAAACTACCTTGTTTTTCCCTTGGCCAGCGAGGGACCACTATGCATTCTGGGGACGCCTAGATGTAAGAAATTTTGGTTAAGACTCGTTCCGCACACATTAGAGGACTGTCACATGAGTGGGGGACTCTGTGAAGAGAATAACCTCTAGCAACTACTGGGGTGTGCGAGAATGAAGATGCCTTAGCTTGGTGAAGCACCCTGAATAGCACAAAAGGAGATACGCCCAAGGGTGGGTATCGTCCTTGTGTTGGGTGGCTTGAAATGGTACTTGAAGTATGATTAGCACTTGGAGTGCTAGGATGGAGGACATCCTGAGAAAAGAATAAAGCCAGAAACCGATATGTGCATTACAGGAAATACAAAGCAAGCAGTCAAAGACAAAAAGGGCACGAGAGGATGACAGAACAGAAGAACGATGTTGTTTGAAAATAGAAACACCGAGGACGGTGTTAATTTTAGGGGGATAGGATGTAAGATCCCTCCTAGACCCGTGAATGGATTGTAAACTTCTTTCTTTTTATTGTAATTGTCTTCTGGTGAGGAGCCCAAGGCCAAGGCCCCACCAGTAAGACCTTGTATCCGATACTACCCCAAGTTCTTTAGGAGACTTAAGGATTGGTTACAGCTCGACGAAGGGCCGCCGAAAATACACTACGGAAGATCCCAAATAACATCCCAGGTCAAAGTAAGCCTAAATGGACTGCCTTACCTTCTGGGGCTTTATGTGTGCCTTTCCGACTGGGACACCATGACTTGGCACCTAACCCGAATTTTGTTTAAATCTTGATCAAGGGAGCTGCACTCATTCTTAGCATTAACATAAGAATTAAGAGAGTGATGACCAGCGATGGAATGTTCCATGGGAAGGAGCATCAAACGTTCAAATAGGTATATATATATCTATAAATTAATTAATGTATCAAACAAAAACAAAAAAGAGTCCCACTGTAAAAGGGGAGGGAATCAATATTGTCATAAAGACTGACAATAGTGACAAAAGACATTGGGTATGAATTATATGAATATATACATACATATACAGGCTTATATTAGGAGGTTACGTATGAAAAGAATTTCATACGCAAATGGTGGAAACCCTTATAAGCTGAGAAAATTGAACAACCTCTTTATATATATATACTCTTTATGCATATATGTATATAGTTGGAACCTTATACATTAAAATATATATATATATATATATATATATATTCATACTTTATATGCAAGTACGTTGCAGGATGATCTTAACTCGGAATATTATATCAGAGTCAAATCTTGGGCCCGATACCAGACTTTAGCCACCATTCAAGGAGGAGTTATCTTTCCTCCCTCTGATTTTTAACTTTTTGTAAGCTTAGATTATGGAGGCATTACCTTTAATTAAAGAACATAGAACGAAAAATTCCCTGACTCATTCACGCCCATGGTGGAAACCATTAATTGTTTTTACGGCAAATATTTTGGAGCCGTTAATTAGTCCCATAATTGATTTTGACCGGGGAGAAATGTTGATTATGGGGGGAAAAAGAATGCAACCATAAAAAGGATAGTCAGTCTCCCCTTCCAAGGGGGGCAAAGCAGTCGAGTATGCTCTCACAACCCTTTCAGTATCTAGGTTTGCATTCTAGTAAAAATTTCTTTACCGTGACATTCTTCCCTTTAGCAAGGAGCCTGCGTTTCTCATCTGGGTTTTCTTTTGGTTGCTGGTGTTCAACCCTCATGGTGGGAGTTGCAGGAATACTCCCAATTGGAGAATCCAAGGGAAAGAAGAACATGTCTGAGTTTTGCTCCTTAAAACATAAAGGAAGCAATAGTGAATGGGTGAACACTGCCATGATTGTGCTCTGGTTTTTCTCTGCCCTATCTCAGACTGGTAAGTACTGTCTACCCTTTATTTTAGAACTCTCCACGATTTTGAATCTAGAAGGATATTTTTTGCATGATTCATTTGTGTGTGCGCCTGACTTGGAGTATGGACCTCGAATTGGTGCGATTCCACCTGATCACTGTGAGCTGCTATGCTGGGGTCCCTTATACGATTCCAAAAAGTATTGGCTTATTGATTCATTTATTGATTTACATCCTTGTGAGTTCACGACCTCCTTTAAATTGATAGACTTTTAACTCTCTCAGCGCTAGGGTAGCTATCTGCGTATGGATCCAGATAAAAGACACTGCCTTTGATAAAAAATGTAGGGTGACTATCTGTTGTTAATTAAGCGTGAGAGTGACTATCTGCGTGTGAATTCAGATAGTAGTTCACGGATTTCAAATTGATGCCTGCCTGCGTGTGTATTCAGGTAGTAGTTCACGGCCTTCAAATTAATGACTGTCTGCATGTGGATCTAGATGGAAGTCACCGCCTTTAAGTTGATAAACATTAAAATCCCTCAGCGTTAGAATGACTATCTGCTGCTAATTTGACAATTTTTGAAGTCTCCTGGCACTAGGGTGATCCTCCGCGTGTGGATCCAGACAGAAGTTCCCTTCCTCTGATATTAATAATTATTCACATCGCTAGTCGTTGGATGATTACCTGCATAATAATTTATATTGTTCTTTGCATTCTATTTAAAAAGGGAAAATTATTTTAGCAGCATATATTCACGACCGACACTTAAAGGTTATCATGTTCTCTTTCTGCCCTAGAAAGAGAAAATGTTTTACTGCGAATGCCTATGGCTGTTGAGTTAAATATGACTAAGAAACATCCTTTTTAATGTCCTGTTGAGTATGATGTGGCTAGAAGGCCTGATTTGATTGTATAGAATTCCCACTTATGGATAGTGTGGGAATAGTTTGGGTAGGCTACTCGAGGAGGAGACCGCGATTGGAATAGAAGATGTATGATAGCAATTGTAATTGCATAAATTTTAATAAAAAAATAAATGTCACGGGTGTGTGACACTTTTGGTGGATGTAGCCCCAAGGGTTGGGTGAACCACGTAAATTGGTATTGCGTCATATGTTTTTGAAGGGATTCATCTTATATGTTTTTATGTGGCTATTTATGTGATCTTTTTTCCTTTTAGCTTACATATTTTGTGCCTTAATGTGTCTTGACTATACAATATTTCTGCAATATGTGTAGACTGTTCTTTTGGGTTGGTCATGTTGTTATTTATATACTACCTTGCAAGGTCTAACACCGACAGGGTGACCTGTGGAAGTTATAACAACAATAAATTTTTATGCATAGATCCTATAAAGTTGTTCAATTAATGTATAAGGTTACTTTCAGTGGGATGATATTACAAGTACGCTCTCTTATGCCACCATTGGAATTAAATGTTGAAAGGTTTCCTAATAATCATAATATTGGTAAGCTATAAGTGAGCTCAGGACTTATGATAAGCTTTTAAAGGAGCGGCGTGGTGTTTATATAGCATTAATTGATAGCGTGATATTTGCCAAATTTATTTTATGCATGCATGGTGTGATAGCTTAATGATCAGATGCTGGTGATTTTCAAATAGGAAGTGTATGCCTCCACTATTCGCATATGAAATTGATAAGGTTTTAAATGCAAACTTTATATGCATGCATTGTGTTACAACTTAGAAATATGATATGTGTGAATAGGGATTTTGTATGCCCTCTACTATTTCGCAACTGAAAAATGATAGGGTTGAATTTACAAAATTGATATTATAGATATGTAAGCATGGGGTAGCCACTAAATATTAAAATTCACACTTACATATAGGTGCCTTGATTTGCAAATAAGGTGGTCTATGCCTCTGCGATTTCAGGCCTGAAAACGATGTGGAACGTGCTTCTTATTTAGTGTTGATGATATCTGTAGGTTATGTTTGTTTTTCGTAACCTGAGCGATTAGGTTAAGCCTAAGATTTCGATTTTTATATGCCTATGCTACAAATCAGTAAATATTTTAGTGATTATGTTTTGTACCGGCACGCCTGTCTCTATTTTATTTCACTGAGATTCTCAATTGCTGAAAGATGAAGTTTATTTTCTCTGATTCTCTTTTCTAGCTGAATCATTTTGGTAATACAATGCTTTGGATCCTAGATTGATAGCTGAATAGTTTTTGATTAAAATCCAAAGGAGTAACAGCAAAAGAAACCTTACCTTTTTTCACTCCACCATGGCATTGAGGACTAAGAGGTATGCTACAATTGTACCCTACCCTACTCTACCATAGCTAAGCCTTCTCTATCCTAGCCTACTCTATCTTACCATGACCTATCCTAGCTTATCCTACTCTAACATGGACTAGCCTACTCTAGCTTAGCATAGCCTACTCTAGACTAGCCTGGTCGAGCCTAGCCTAGCGTACTCTAGCCTAACATACTCTATCATATTATACCCTAGCCTAGTCTAGCCTAGCAAACTCTATCCTATCCTAGTCTAACCAAGCCTCTCCTAGCCTACTCTATCCTATCTTACCCTACCCTAGCTTAACTTACTCTAGCCTGTCCTAACCAACTCTAAACTATCCTACTCTATCCTAAACTACTATACTTTTTTTTACTCTAGCTTACACTACTTTATCCCACCCAACTCTAAGCTAGATTAACCTAGCCTATTGTAGCCTAACCTAGCTTAGGCTACTCTAGGTTATCCAAGCCTGATCTATCCTAGCTTACTCTAGCCTATCTTAACCTGCTGTAGCCTAGCCTAACCTAACCTACTTTATCCTAGCCTACTTTATCCTAACCTACTTTATCCTACTCTAGTCTATCCTATTCTAGCTTAGCTTACTCTAGCCTAGCCTACTATAGCCTAGCCTAGACTATTCTATCCTAGCCTAGCCCATTGCACTCTAGTATTCTATATCTTAGTCGAACCTACTCTTTCTTAACCGAGCCTATCCTAGTCTACTCTATCCTAGTATAGTCTAAGATACCCTACCTTATCCTACTCCATCCTATCTTACTCCATCCTAGGTTAACGTAGTGTATCCTAGCCTACTCTAGACTAACCAACTCTAGCCTAGCCTATTGTAGCCTAGCCTACTCGATGCTATCCTAGGGTACTCTAGCATAATCTATCCTAGTGTATCCTAGCCTACTCTAGCCTAGTGTATCCTAGCCTACTCTAGCCTAGCATACCGTAACCTATCCTAGCCTATTTTATCCTAGCCTAGATTAACCTACTCCAGCCTAGCCTAGCTTACCTACTCTATCCTAGCCTAGCCTACTCTATCCTATCCTATCCTACTCTAACATACTCTAGCCTACTCTATCCTATCCTAGCCTACTCTCTCCTAGCCTATCCTACTCTAACATACCCTAGCCTAGTGTATTCTAGCCTACTCTAGCTTACTCTAGCTTACCCTAGTCTAGTCTAGCGTACTCTAACCTATCCTCACCTAGCCTACTCTAGCCGATCCTACTGTAGCGTACTCTACCCTACCCCACCCTAGCCTAGCCTAGCAGACTCTATCCTAGCTTAGCCTACTCCACTCTATCTTGGGCTAGCCTAGCCTAGTCTACTCTATCATATCTACTCTAGCCTAACATGCTCTACTCTAGCTTAGCTTACCCTACTCTAGCTTGTCCTATTCTAGCCTATCCTACTCTAGCCTACTCTATCATGTCATACTCTTTCCTAGGCTATCCCACTCTATCCTGGCCAAGTCTAGCTTACCCTAGCCTAGCCTAGGCTAGCCTAATCTAGCCTAGCCTAGCCTACTCTAGCCTAAACTAGTCTAATCTAACCTACCCTATCCTACTCTATCCTAGGTTAACGTGCTCTAGCATAGCCTAACCTACTGAAGACTAGCATACTCCAGCATACAATAGTCTAGCCTACTCTAACATATCATACTCTAGCCTACTCTACTCTACTCTACTCCAGCCTACTCTACTACTCTAGCTTATTCTAAGCTAACCTAGGCTGAGCTACCCTAGCCTAACCTAGTGTAGCCTAACCTTTCCATACTCTAGCCTAGCCCAACCTACATTACCTTACAATAGCTTTCTTAGCAAAACTACCTACCTTTTCCTACTCTAACATAGTCTATCCTAGCTTGCCCTAAACAAGGATCCTAACCATAAGCCTAACTTTGAACACATCAATTAT
>LPNX010014146.1:0-17116 GCA_001517045.1 Pseudotsuga menziesii
TATTAAAAATAAAATCATAAATTATAAAATTGTAAAGAACATATTAAAAATAACACAATATTCTTGGATTATTTCAAAAATATTATTTTAACATTATTATTTTTAACAAATTACAAGTGAAGCTTTTTCTTCCAATTCTCAAGAACATTCACATTATCTACAGTGTAATAATAATAGCCATCCTTCGCGGAGAAACACAATAATAGTTAATAAGTCCCATACGTGCTTGTAAAATTTCTCGTCACCCGAACAAGGAACTACCTAATATTTGTATATAGTTTCCAAATTGAAAGCGTATGTGAAATGCATACCTATCTTCGGAAAAAATAGAAGGAAAATTAATTTGTACATGAAATTGCATGTACCGAAATTCAAAAAAAAATTAGGTAACTTTCCGTCCATTACCGATTCAGATGTAAACACGCGGCCATCTAATAAATCTTCCACTTCCATGAACATGTGTTTAATATTATATGAACTTTTTCATCCCAAGTTAAAGAGGGATTCCAAGTGTGGAGAACCGCTTTGCCCTTGATTTCTCCAAAGCCATATCACGGGGGTTTGATAGGTAACCTTTTCTCCAAATCGATGAATTCAACTATTTGGTACCAAACATGGAAGTTGTTGGAAAATATCATTCATGCGGATAAAGGCTGTTTCTCTTGTCTGAATCGTTCAAATCTAGAACAAAACACGTTACAATACAAAAAAACTTTCCTTAAAAGTGTAGATTACTTGAATTAACTGTTTTCATGCCTTTTAATGGGTGGATCTGAAGATCTGAAATTATTGTGCTTGAGCTATGCGGTGAATGACCCTGCATAGACACAGAAGGACACATACCACATGAGATTAACAAGATAATCTATATTTCTATATCAATGACCGAGAAAGAAAATAAACAAAGAATTATAATGAGATATACAGTGTTTATGGGAAAGAAAACAATGTTTGTATTTATAATAAAATAGGGAGAGATCACAGCCAAGCCTTGGTGTTCAGAGCTTCTACCAATGGAACCTTGCCTCTAATGACTCCAAGAAGGCCTGGGATTATCTAACCAGAGTCTTGATACTTTCACACAACCTTCCTCCCCTTTCCCATGAGGGGTGAGCCACTATTTAAATGTCACAATGGATAGAATGGGTTGAGGATTCAAAGGAGAAGGTTGTGGGATCATCCTGATTCCCAAGTATAGGGAATTCGATCTACACCTTTCCAGATACTTAGGGATGAGGTTCCACAAAGGTATCTTCGAGAAACATCTTGAAACTTCTTCTTTTTACCATTTTAAGTCAAGCATGACACTTTGCATAAGGGTAACAAGCGGTGTTGAGGGGCACAACTCATTGCAAGAAGGAAACAAGTGGTAGCACCGCTCCTTGCTAGTGAACAAGGTGTGTTTCCATCATGAGCACCACCTGTTGTTAACTGACAAGGCATGGTGGTGGTTCAAACCAAGGAAAAATTAAGGGAATAAGCCTCCTTTCACCATTTATTCACTCCATACCTTGGGGAATTAGAGCAAATTATGAGATATTCATCTCATAACATGATGGTGACGATATTTTGGTGTAACGTAACTCCCCCCAAAGTATGAGGCTAGAGGAAGGATAGGAAAAATATTTTGACAGAGTAGGTTATGACACATTGACACATGTCTCAAGCGATTCACAACATCGTTGATGATAAATACAATGCAAATCCATGTGAGATATAACAAGTCATGGCTATTGAGATACAATGTAGATCCATGCCAACAAGACTCAAATTTTGACATAGCTACCAGACATATAATGTCACGATCTATGCCTTACAAACACAAATCTGAGCACAACCATGAACATACAATGTGGATCCATGCAATGACTCATACAAAATATTCCATCCCAACATGGGAGGAGGAAAAATTCCTAATGAACACCCATGGTCTTCATCTCGTTCTCAAGAAAGTACAATTCTATCCATGTGAATATATGTATTGAAGTCGAACATTCTAGAAACCACTTTATTACTGGTCAATGATGTGAACCATTAACAAGTGTCAGGGAAATCACCATTAATGTCAATGATTTCCGAGATGCCCAAGTACATTCCTCAAAATGTGGATAGATGGACTGATGTTGAACAATCGGTTGAATCCTTCAATCAAAGGCCAATGTGGCAAAGCCTATTGTCGAAAGTGAGGAAAGTTCCTTCCATTAAGACATGAAGATCTCAAGGTACTAACTTGTTTCTAAGACTAGTTCCCAGAAGATGTGTTGATGTCGACATGAATAGTCTCGTCAAAGGAGGGCCATGATGAATCCCACATCAACGACATGGAACTTGGAAAAAAATAGTAAAGCTCTAATTATTACCTGCAAGTAGGGAATTATGTAATCTCCTAGTTTTGAATAATTGTGCCACAAATATTATTGTTTTTTATTCTATGATTTTTCAAATAAATTAACTTGTTTTCCTAACTTTTTATTCACCGCCCTCTTATTATTCAAAAACACTTTTTGTCTTTGTTTTGAAGGTTCTAACATATGACAACTACAACTCCCTGACATGCCCTGACGTACTTGACAATTGTTATGTTCATAGAATGACAACGATTGTGTTCTTGGAAATGTCGTTGCCTCAGCCTCTATACATTTGCTTGAAACACTACATGATAGTTTTGTCTAGCATCTTGCATGACTGTTTTGCGTGGCATGTAGCATGTCACAATAATCATCCATAAAATTCCATTGAAATATCCTTAATAGAAGGCCAAGGACAATTAATCGAAGGCCAAGGAAAATACTGTTAAAGTTCACATCGACACAGATGAAAGATCTGATGCTTTGAGAAACATAATTTCAAAGATGATGAGGCAGAAATTCTTGATGGAGGATCCACCCTCTGCCACTTATGTAACCGCCCTCAGTTCTGTCACTCTTTCTCTCAATTCCTGTCCAGTTTCTTCCATTATTTAATTTTCTTTCCGGTCTTCTTGCATATGCTAATCAAACGCTGGTAAAAACCCCTTCAGTACCTCACCTTCTCTCTGGTATTTTAAATCCTTACGCAATCATATCCCACATTACCACCCAATCCCAGCATTATCTTATACATTTTGCTACCCATTTCTTAGGTTGACTGCATCACAAAATGTCGATTCATTTCTGTGCTTCCAACTATAAGAATCTCCCATTCTTCTTCAACTCTGTGTACACATCATCTTCCTGCATTCAATTTGATTCAATTCTCTTCACTTGCAAGGAAATCAACTAATTCTTCTAATCATGAAGACTCACAGATGCATTACTCTCCTGACAAAACATATCTGACGATGCTCTCTATAGTGCAACCAGCAATGAAAAAAGTGGTCGCCAATGAGAAAATCATGGGGGCATCCTTGGTCCGCCTTCACTTCCACAATTTCTTTGTCAATGTAAGAGAACAAAAAAATAATTTCATTCAGCTAATCGTAACTGACTCTATAATCGGATAAAGGGATGGTTTGAATTCCTGGTAGTAAAAGTAGTTTTAACCGTTCATATTCTTTAGACTATATAAAGCGAGTTTCAGGGACTGAATGGGAAAAGTGGTGGCTCTTAGGCTCAGAGTCATTCACATTGGTTTTGGTTATTGAGTTTCATTCACAAGAGAAACTACATTGATTATATTGCTTCGATTTTCCCTTCCATATTTTTGTAAATATGTTTGTGTGTTGATTTTGTGTTGTGTATTTTAATTGTGTGCCATAATATTTGCTTAAACTATGGACAGAACAAGCTTAATGTGTAGTACTATGGGATCACTTAAAAATATATGCATTAATTATAAGAGATTCTTATGCAACAAGGATATTACTAACATAATTTCATATGTGCTAATATGTGCAGAACATAAGATATTTCACAGCATGCGCTAATCTACTCATAACTTAGTCAGAAATTATCCATAAGAAATGCCCATAGCAGAATAAACAAACACTCAAAGACTCCAATATATGTGTGTCCAAGCACTTTAGATGGGTTGAAAGATTCAATCAAATTTCCATAAACCTCATTGTAATTTATTACATCTTGAACTCTAGTTC
Source organism: Pseudotsuga menziesii (assembly GCA_001517045.1). NCBI lineage: Eukaryota > Viridiplantae > Streptophyta > Pinopsida > Pinales > Pinaceae > Pseudotsuga > Pseudotsuga menziesii. Next base: position 4,073 of record LPNX010014146.1, read on the forward strand.
TCAGATGTGGTATAGAGATCTATGTGGTTACCAAGCACCTAGAACAAGAAAAAGAAATTGAGGTTTAGATATTTAATGGAGTAAGATATTGAGATTTATATCTTTAATGGAGTAAGATATTTAAAGTTAAGGTGTTCATTCATAAAGGATACTAACTTTACACATCTCATCTACTCTAAAATGTACATGTTTCTGTAAGTGTATTAACCAAAAGAGATGTTATTTAAAATCATAATGCTTTTCATTGATGTACAAAATCCATAGTATCTTCTAAAAAACAAAATACAAAGGAATTATAATTTGGTGCAAGGCCCGTTCTGCTTAAAACTTAGCATTAGCTCCATGAATTGAGTCTTTAATGGGATGCTTACTTTAGTTTACGCCAAAACAATAGAAAATGAAAGGAGAGCGTCTCACCCCATACAACAAGCAAACAATCTCTATCGCAAAAGAGATGAAAACAATGGAATACCATTCTCCTCTTCACGGGAATCAAAATAAAGGACACTGAGCATGGAAGATGGAAGATCACCCTCTTTTACTGGAAGTCAAGCCCCTACCTCCTCGACATACACAATTTAATAGTGAAGGATGCAGAGAACAATCAACAGCAGAAGTGCCATCTTGATATTTATTTATGTCCACTACTGCAATATTTTACAAAATCTCTTAGGAATGATAAAAAAAAATATCGTGCTGTAATTGAAACACAATTCTAGATTACAAGTGTTCCTTCCTCTGTTGAATATTGTATTCATTTACAAAATTGTGGCTATCACATTCAAATGTCTGCGTTTTATAAAAATTGAGGCGATCTCATTCAAATGTTTGCGTTTTATTTAAATGGTTTCCATCTCATTCAAATGTATGTTTTCTAAAAATGATGGCGATCTCATTCAAAGGTCTGTGTTTTATTATTTAAATGGTGGCGATATCATTCAAAGGTCTAGGTTTAATTTAAATGGTGACGATCTCATTTAAATGTCTGCGTTTTATAAAAATGGCAAATCTGATAAGATCTGGAGCATAAACTATTTTGCTTGCCATCTATTTTGAGATATGAATTCTAAGTCTCTTGATCTCATTTCTCCTTATTAATCTTTTGAAATATGTTTATCCTAATTCCTTTTTCTAAATCTTCCATTCTCTTTCCTAGTATCTATTTATATTACTAGACTTTTTTATTAGCCTTTACTTTGGAACATTAACTCTAGTAAATTTATTTTTTAACAAGTATTATATTTTAAATCATGCATAAATCTTTTTCACTAAAATCCACCCACTTCCCCGTCATCTCCATTCATCTCTGTTATGTTTAAATCATTCATATAATTTGTTACAACCGTATGTTGCAGCTGCAACCGTTCTCCCCAAATTTCTTAAAATTTTGGGCCCCTCCTCATGATTTAGCGTTGTTTTTAATCGTTGGATCCTTTGAACCTTTTGGTCGTGCTTTAGTGTTGGATGATTTTAAAAGATTGACTCTCGGCCTATTTTCAGAGATTGTGTGTGTTTCAAGTTGTTTGGGTCGCCGATTGCGAGTTTGGTTTTGCTGATGGTTTTTTGAAAGGCCGATGTTTCAGAGGTGAAATGTATTTTGACCATTGTTGAATTTTAAAACTCTTTGAACACTTAATTTTTCTATTGATCAGGCGTCATTTTTTGTTTAATCGGAAGCCGTAGCCATTTTCTTCTTCCGCCGTTGTGGCTCCCAAAGTGGCTAAGCACTCGATGTATAAAGCCTTCCGACTGTCGATGTGTGTTAACCCTTTAGTCGCGTACCTGTAGCCTTTTCTCTTCCACCGTTGCGGCTGGGAAATTCATTTGGCTTCCGATGTGATGTCTTCCGACTTTCGACTAAAGCTTTTCCCGCCCGCATTTCGCGCATCTTTAGCCTTTCCTCTTCTGCCGTTGCGGCTCCCAAATCGGCTAAGCACCTGAAGTCCAAAACGCTCCGCCAGCCGATGCATCAGTATTTTAGTCGCTTGCCCGTAAATTTTTCTTCTTCCGCCGTTGCGGCTCCCAAAGTAGTTAAGCCTCCAAAGTGTAAAGCCTTCCAACTTCCAATTGAGAGTGTTCCTGCCTGCGGGTCGTGTATCCTTAACCTCTCCTTTTCTGTCGTTGCGGCTAGGAAATCCTTTTCACGTCTGATGTCGATATCCTTACGACTTCCGATTCAGAACTTTCTTGCTCAAGGCTTAGTCAAACTCTTCCGTTTATTAAAATTCTCAGATCAAGGGATGCACTTGGCCGTTTTCTTGTGGATTAGCCATTTCAGGGGGTTTAAGTTAACGTTTAAAATTCCATTTCAATGAATGATGCACGTCGTTTGATTGCAGGTGGTTTCCGGAGCTTGGTCAAATCACTACGGCGCGCAGGCATAGTTGGGCAGGTTTTGGAAGAAGTCGAACCGTGGCCATCCGGATCACTAGCAGGACAAACGAAGGAAAAGACAAATTGACTGGCGACAAAGGCATAGGCCAGAAAGATATATAAGTTACTAATCAGATCATGATTGCATACCGAAAATAAAATGGGAAGATGAAACGTTTTAAGGGAGGGGAAAAGTCATACGTTGGGGGACCCAAGCGATCTACTGTTTTGTTTAAATATTTGAAAGTTAATAGCTAGAGGGGATTTTTCCCTGGAAAAACTTGTAACTTAATGCTTGTAAGAGGAACTATTTTGTTTTACAACCAGAGACTGCAAATTTTGCCTGCTGGAGGAAGTACTATGTGGAATATGTCAATGTGATTAAATGAGCAATGTTGAATGTGAACTATTTCGCTTTCAGTTGTGCCTCATTAGCTGTAAGAGTGTTCTAATTTCTTGAACCTATGTTCTTGTCTGAATGTTCTTCAGTACCTTTATGATGTCTTTTCCACTATGAGTAATGAAAATTTTAACTGTTGATGAGCTATCTTATCATATATACTTTTATTCATGTTTATATGTTTGGTTATAAGAACAGCTATCTGTGATTTGCCATAACACATGAACAAGGGTGCATTAATCATGAATGAATACCCAGTTCTCTAGAGATAGTTTAGTTAGTATTTATTTTCTTGCATGATTTGGATGCTTGTGAGTTCTAAGACGAGAGGTAAGAACCTGCACATCACATTGTGACTACTCTTTGCATATTCATCACCATGCATGGTTAATTAGGCACTTGCATATCATACTTAAGTCAAAAAATACAAATACACGGTGGACCGGGCCGCAACCGGTAAAATCTTTGTTTTGTTACTTGACCTACAGTAGCCGGACCGCAAACTGGACGGATTCCCTATACCAAACAGTCACGGGCTAATTGGGAACGTTGACTGGGGAGAATCCTTTGCTGTTGTCGCCTACGAATTTCCAGGCCCCAACAGTTTTGGCGCTAGAAGGAGGGCCGCCAGTGCATGGCTGGCTAAGGAAACCCGTTTTCCTGAGATTATTCCACCAGTAACAATTCTGAAAGTAGTGGACTTCATAATCCAATTCTGGAAGAAAGGAATAGAGAACATCTATATTCTGTTGGCAACGAAGTTGTTAATGACATGAGAAGACCCACCAGGGCATATGCAAAGAAGATTGGAGGATTGCCAATTATCCCTGAATTGCCCAGAAGAGAATATAAAAAGAAAGATCATCCTATAGTAGAAGACTCAGTGCTGGTTGGAGACTGGGAAGAACTTGTAGAAACAGCCTTACAGGAGGTTGTACTACCTTTGAATCAAGAAGGCCCAGATACCCCTCATAGTTCTCTTTCTCACACTCCTATTGGCTCACCTCCTCACTCTCCACCTAGACTCATGGTAGGAGTAAATGCTAATCCACCACCCAACCTACCAAATCCACCACCTTCCTGGAGAGCCAGATCACCTTTAAATCTAACGCCTCCGCTACATGATTTACCTCAGTCCTTTGAAAATATGCTACCCAAATTCGACCCAAATGAGAAGATACTAGTAGATGATCACCTGCAAAGTTTTTACTCGGCGATAGAAGGGTTGAGGGCTGGGGAGTATGAGGATGTAGTTTGCAGACTATTTCCACATACCCTTAAAGGAGCTGCAGCATCATGGTATTTTGGGTTGCCTGCTAACTTTATCCCTGATTGGGATACCTTCGAGAGAATTTTCAGAAGTAAGTTTGCGATTCAAAAGAATCATGCAGCCCTCATGAAAGGACTATGCGCCTCGAAGAAAGAGAGAAAGGAGAAGGTGCACAGTTTTACTCAAATATTTGCATCATACCTCAAGAATTTTCCTAACGCTGACAAACCTTTGGACAAGGCCCTGATTGAATATTATACCTCAGCTTTAGGCCCTGAGTTGGCCATGTTTTCCAAAATAAGGGCCAAACCTACTTTGGTAGAAACCTATGCAGAGGCAGAAGTAGTGGAGGCCAAAAGAGAAAGTATTGAAGATTATCCAGAACAGTCAGGAGAGAAAGGTACGGGAAGGAAAGCCTTATTGTTTACTAAGACTAAGGAAGAGAAATCGCCAGATTTTGAAAATATGTCAAAAATGATGCAGAAGCTTTCCAACAAAATCATAGATTTGGAGAAAGAGAAGGAAACACAAAAGTTCTATAAGCCCTATTATAAGAAAAGAGAGGATAACAATCAGTCTCAACCTCCTCCTCACAATGCTGCATCTATGAATTTAACAGAGGTAGGCATGGACAATTTTTGCACTTTCCACCAACAACCACACTCTGAAAAGAATTGTCCTCAATGGATAAACTCAGTGACGTTGGTCATGAATCAACTGTTGGATTCTAGATTAACAGAAGAGGGAGATGAAGAAAGAAAAGAGAATACTACTTCAACGAAATAAAAAGAAGAGGAAACCATGGTTTTGTGGGATTCTGTTTCGCTATTTGATGCTGAAGAGGAAAAGAATTAGGGGTACAAGGATGCCATGGAAACCAACATAGCAACAAGAATCCAAGGGTTAGTTAAAGAAGACAGTCTCATACTCCCAAAGATTAAGAGGCTTCAACGAAATGTTAAGAAATTTCAAAATAAATCCTTAGCTGATAAAATTCCAGAATTCACTATTACCAACCAAGATCCTAAGCAGAATAATACGTTGGCCAAGCCAAATGAAGAAAAGATGAATGATGATAAACCTCATCCCATTGAGCAGCAGATGGATTATGACATCGTGGAAGATTTAAAGAAGGTAAAAGCGAATGTTTCACTATTCGAAATGTGTAAAGTGTTGCAGCAAAAAGAAAGACTATTGAAAGCACTTGAAGCATTGGATGAGAAGCTGCCCACTGTCAATCAACCTCAGGAAGAAGAAGAAATTGGAGAAACCAGCATTGGAGGTAAGTCTAAAAGCAAACATCCACCTTTCCTCCTCACATTTGAAATTTTCAATCACAATGTGCATAATTGCTTGGTAAACTCAGGGGTGTCAGTTAATGTCATGCCAGTATCAGTCTGTAAAAAGATCAATGGGCAACCTAAGCCATCCACGTGGAGGGTTGTTTAGTTGGATAGGATAGATGTAAAGGTAGTTGGTGAGATGGAGGATGTCCTAGTCCGTTTGGCATCAAATGATAAAGTATGCCAAGTCATTAATATTGTGGTGGCCGATATACCAGATGCGTATGGTCTTGTCCTGAGCAGAGATTGGTCGGCCAAACTCAATGGATATTTTGCTTCTGATTGGTCACATCTGTGGTTGCCGTATAAAGGAAGTCCGAACCAAATTAATATTTTGAGGGAGCCTCACATGAACTATAACGTTACTCAATTGGATGAGGAGAATGAACCAGTGGATTCTGTATTGGGAAACTATTTTATTGAGTTGGAACCAGGAAATTACCAAGTAGAAGAAGCCAGCAACACATCAGACACTCAGCCTGATCTCCTTCGATTCTCACAGGCTGATGAGATTGATTGTAACATAGTAAACTTAGCAGTAGGAGTAGATTCGCATTCAGTAGTTAGTGATTTTTGGACTTTGTTTTTTGATGGCTCTAAGACGTTAGAAGGGTCAAGGGCCGGCTGTGTCCTGATCGACCCCCAGAAGAATAAACATTTTCTTTCATGTAGATTAGAGTTTGAATGTATGAATAATACAGCTAAGTATGAAGCGCTGGTGCAGGGCTTGAGGAAAGCGATTGAATTAAAGGTAAGTAATTTAAAAGTTTTTGGAGACTCTGAAATTATTGTGAAACAAATCCGGAATCAAATACATTGTGTTTCCCCTCACTTGAAGGCTTACCAAAATGAGGTATGGGACCTACTTAAATGTTTTAATGCATTCAATATTATTTCAATTCCAAGACTTAAAAATGCAACAGCTGACCTGCTGGCCACATCGGCTGCTAGGCTGGTACCTACCAATAATCGATGCTCTGTTGAATTGCTTTTCAGGCCCTCGATACCTGATATGATCACCAATCTTCGAGTGTTTTATGATGACAAGCAGATTATAGAATGTTTAACAAATGATGAGGTATTTAAAGGAGCCATTATAGACAATGAAGAACATCAGGCCGAGCTGAAGTATGATAATTTCATTCCTAAAGGTGTCAGAACGTTAGAAAAAATGTTCAATTTAAATGAAAAGTTCAAAACACCAGCCAACATGAAGACCCACAGCTTATCTCTACAATTCGAGCTTATAAATTTAGGGATTGAGACGAATCCTAAATTTGTGAATCTTGGAAAATGTTGTTCACCAGCAGAAAGAGATAGGTTCGTCATTCTGTTTAAACAATATAAAGATGTTTTCACCTGGACATACGAAGATTTGAAAACATACGACACCAGCATCATCAAGCATGTTGTCCCCATCAAATCCAGCGTCAAGCCGTATTAGCAACCTTTAAGAAAAATGCATCCAAAATTGGAACCGCTGATTCAGAGTGAAGTGAAGAAATTATTGGATGCTAGAATCATTTTTAAGGTTAGACACTCTGAGTGGGTATCAAATCTGGTACCAGTAAGGAAAAAGACTGGAGAAATCAGACTATGCGTGGATTTTAGAAATTTAAACCGTGCTTCAGATAAAGATAACTATCCTGTGCCACCCATGGAGCAATTGCTACAAATGGTCTCAGGTTCTGAACTATTTTCGTTATTAGATGGTTTCTTTGGCTACAATCAAGTATTAGTAGTCGAAGAAGACAGATTGAAGACAACGTTCAGGACCAAATGGGGAACCTTTGCCTACAGAAGGATGCCCTTTGGGCTTATAAATGCTGGAGCAACGTTTTAGAGGGCTATGGACATAGCTTTCCGTGGATTGATTAGCCATAGTGCTATAGTGTACCTTGATGATATTACGATATTCTCAAAGAAGAGAGAAGAGCACGCGTTTCATTTAAGGCAGATTTTTGAACGCTGTCGAAAATATGGCATCTCGCTTAATCCCAAAAAGTGTGTGTTCGCTGTCACGGAGGGCAAATTGCTGGGTCATATAGTTTCAAAGAAAGGAATCTCTATAGATCCAGAAAGAATTAAGGCCATTGAATAGATCCCGTTACCCCATAATGAAAAAGGGATGCAATCATTTATGGGAACTATAAACTTCGTGTGAAGATTTGTGCCTGATTCCGCTTAGATTGTCAAGCCGCTGCAGCAGATGGTGAAGTAAAATGCACAATTCAAATGGACTAAGATTGAGAAGAACACATTCAGCAAAATTAAAACTGCTGTTGCACACACACCCTCCCTGAAAATCCCAGATTTTGATAAAGACTTTATTCTGTATACCTTTGCATCTGATGATTCGCTAGCAGCTGTGCTTACGCAAAAGGAAGATGGGGGGGATGGATTCCCAATATCTTTCATGAGAACTAGTCTGCAAGGGGCCGAATTAAATTACCCAGCCATTGATAAACAAGCTTACGCAGTATTCAAAGTAGTGAAGCAATTTAGGCCTTATATTTTAAAAAATAAAACCAAGGTAATCGTCCCCTACCCAGCTGTAAGGTCCCTTCTTGTATAGAAAGAGTTAGGAGAAAGAAGGGGAAACTGGGTAACAGCTCTTTAAGAGTACGACCTTGAATTCAAGCCATCCTCTATAGTTAAAGGACAAGGGTTGTGCAAACTGATGACTGAAAATGGAAAAAATGAAGAACACGCCTGGGAGGATGAAGCCGAATTACATGTAATGGAGGTATGTCCTTTGTTTACAGCTCCCGAGTCTTGGTATAGAGACCTCGTGCATTACCTGCAGGCAGGGCTATTTCCAGAACATTGGAATTCTAAGCAAAGAAGAGCGCCGCGTCTTCAATCAGCTTCCTATCAAATTGTTGAAGGAGTATTATTCAGAAAAAATTATGACGGAGTTCTTCTCAGATGCTTAGAGAAAGAATATGCAAAGAAAGTAATGTCAGAATTGCATGACGGTCCTGCTGGGGGACATTATTCAGGGGATACTACAGCCCACAAAATCCTCAGAGCTGGTTACTATTGGCCTACGCTCTTCAAAGATGCACACGCACATGTCAGGAAGTGTGATATTTGCCAAAGGTGTAGTGGGAGACAACCTAAAGCAGCAGCACCCCTAAATCGTGTGATGATCACGGAGCCATTTGAGCAATGGGGGTTGGATATCATTGGAGAAATAAAACCAAATTCCTCCCTACAACATAAGTACATTTTGACCGCGACCGATTATTTCACTCACTGGGTCGAAGCAGTCCCGCTGCGCAAAATAAATCAAGACGAGGTCATCAGCTTCCTGTAGGACCACATCATGACCAGGTTTGGAGTTCCATTTTCTATAGTTTTTGATAATGCTACGTACTTTTCATCAATTAAATTAACTACTTTTTCTCATGATAAAGGGATAAAATTGCATTATTCTGCTAATTACTATCCACAAGGAAATGGCCTCGCTGAATCCACTAACAAAAATATGATTAGAATTTTAAAGAAGACTGTGATAGAAAACCAGAGGAGCTAGCACTCACCACTACCAAACTCCCTTTGGGCCGATAGAATCACCCCCAAGTCTGCAATAGGAGTGTCTCCGTATACCTTGGTGTATGGTAAAGAAGCCATTATTCCCCCCAACATCATGCTACCCTCTTCCATAATATCTCAAGAGTCCAGAGGGTCGGAGAATGAAGTTTTGCAGATAAGGATATGCAATCTTCTGAAAGCAGAAGAGGCTAGATCTCAAGCTAGAGAACGCTTTAAGCAACAGCAGGAGTTAGTAAAGAGATGGTTCGACAAACATAAAACTGGAACCAAAGACTTTGAAGTGGGAGACTTAGTCCTCAAATGGGATCACCCCCATGATGAGAAAGGAAAGCATACTAAATTCCAGCAGTTGTGGGTAGGCCCTTTTCAGATTGCGGCAAAGCTTGGCCCTTCTACTTATAAGTTGCAAGATTTACAGGGGTGGGAGGAGAACTTACCAGTAAATGGTTTGGTTCTCGAGCCTTATTTTTCCTGAGTTTCTTTGAGTTCTTCTGTCTTGTATATAAATAATCTGTTTGGCTGTCTTTTGAGTCATGTTTTCAGTTGGTTTTAGTTTGAGTTTTCTTGATTTCAATAAAGGGAACGAGCCCATGGTTGCATGGGAACACCGATTTTTTTTGGGAATGATAAACATTTTTGGGTATCAGACTGTGTGTTGCTGTTGGTCTAAAAGAACTTCTTCCAGTTTAGGAGTTTTCTTGAATAGCTCTGAGTGCATTGAAGTCCTGCTTAACCCCTGTGAAATAAACCGGATTCAAAGAGTCTGGAATACTATGTTGAGGCTCCATCCACGTCACACTTAAAATGTTCTAAGGGGCGACAACAAAGGACCCATGGAAAGGAGCAAGGTGAACAGTATATTAAATATAAATGATCCCATGCCAAGAAATGAATGCCAAAAGGCAAATAAGAGTAAAAAAACTCCTATGAAAGCATCATACATCAAAGCAAATGCTGAATCATAAGTACTAAATTGTCGAAAGTTCCTCTCCGTCCGTGAGCTGAAACATGAAGTACACCACTCACACAAAATGACACTATGGGATAGAGGAACCTGAACTAAAATTCAGAAAGAAAGGCATGCAGGAGGACTCATATGAAAAGGGACAAAAGTCCAAAAGCACAAAAAGTGCTAAAGTGGCATGGGAATGAGGAACAAACGAATATTTCTATTTACCATATGCAACAATCCTGTGGTGTCCAAGCTATCAGCTACCTGAAGACAAAAGTAATAATGAAATTCATCCTCTGGCCTCAACAGAGTTATCTGGACTTGAAAATCTTGGTTTCCACTCTCCCAAAATGGACTATCATCAATGATTAAAGGTACAGACTTCCGTCGTTTGAGAAATCCAGATAGCTGGAAGAATTCAATAGATGCATTTGTTGTTGAACAGTCTGTCACTCAAAGAATAATCACCCAGAGATCTAGGTTCACCAGGTAATCGCCAATTGTTGCAACCGCAACCGTTCTCCCCAAATTTCTTAAAATTTTGGGCCCCTCCTCATGATTTAGCGTTGTTTTTAATCATTGGATCCTATGAACCTTTTGGTCGTGCTTTAGTGTTGGATGATTTTAAAAGATTGACTCTCGGCCTATTTTTGGAGATTGTGTGTGTTTGAAGTTGTTTGGGTCGTCGATTGTGAGTTTGGTTTTGCTGATGGTTTTTTGAAAGGCTGCTGTTTCAGAGGTGAAATGTATTTTGACCATTGTTGAATTTTAAAACTCTCCGAACACTTAATTTTTCTATTAATCGGGCGTCATTTTTTGTTTAATCGGAAGCCGTAGCCGTTTTCTTCTTCCGCCGTTGCGGCTCCCAAAGTGGCTAAGCACCCGAAGTATAAAGCCTTCCGACTGCCGATGCATCTTAACCCTTTAGTCGTGTACATGTAGCCTTTTCTCTTCCACTGTTGTGGCTGGGAAAGTCATTTGGCTTCCGATGTGATGTCTTCCGACTTCTAACTAAAGCTTTTCCCGCCTGCATTTCGCGCGTCTTTAGCCTTTCCTCTTCCGCCGTTGCGGCTCCCAAATCGGCTAAGCACCCGAAGTCCAAAATGCTCCGCCAGCCGATGCATCAGTCTTTTAGTCGCTTGCTCGTAAATTTTTCTTCTTTCGCCGTTGCGGCTCCCAAAGTAGTTAAGCCTCCGAAGTGTAAAGCCTTCCGACTTCCGATTGAGAGTGTTCCCGCCCGCGGGTCGCGTATCCTTAACCTCTCCTTTTCCGTCGTTGCGGCTAGGAAAGCCTTTTTCGCGTCTGATGTCGATATCCTTCCGGCTTCCAATTCAGAACTTTCTCGCTCGAGGCTTAGTCAAACACTTCCGTTTTTTAAAATTCTCAGATCAAGGGATGCACCTGGCCATTTTCTTGTGGATTATCCATTTCAGGTGGTTTAAGTTAACGTTTAAAATGCCATTTCAACGAATGATGCACATCGTTTGATTGCAGGTGGTTTCCAGAGCTTGGTCAAATCACTACGGTGCGCAGGCATAGCTGGGTAGGTTTTGGAAGAAGTCGAACCGTGGCCGTCCGGATCACTAGTAGGACAAACGAAGGAAAAGACAAATTGACTGGCGACAAAGGCATGGGCCAGAAATATCTATCAGTTACTAATCAGATCATGAATGCATACCGAAAATAAAATGGGAAGATGAAACGTTTTAAGGGAGGGGAAAAGTCATACGTTGGGGGACCCAAGCGATCTACTGTTTTGTTTAAATATTTGAAAGTTAATAGCTAGAGGGGATTTTTCCCTGGAAAAACTTGCAACTTAATGCTTGTAAGAGGAACTATTTCATTTTACAACCAGAGACTGCAAATTTTGCCTGCTGGAGGAAGTACTATGTGGAATATGTCAATGTGATTAAATGAGCAATGTTGAATGTGAACTATTTTGCTTTCAGTTGTGCCTCATTAGCTGTAAGAGTGTTCTAATTTCTTGAACCTATGTTCTTGTCTGAATGTTCTTCAGTACCTTTATGATGTCTTTTCCACTATGAGTACTGAAAATTTTAACTGTTGATGAGCTATCTTATCATATATACTTTTATTCATGTTTATATGTTTGGTTATAAGAACAACTATCTGTGATTTGCCATAACACATGAACAGGGGTGCATTACTCATGAATGAATACCCAGTTCTCTAGAGATAGTTTAGTTAGTATTTATTTTCTTGCATGATTTGGATGCTTGTGAGTTCTAAGATGAGAGATAAGAACCTGCGCATCACATTGTGACTACTCTTTGCATCTTCATCACCCTGCATGGTTAATTAGGCACTTGCATATCATACTTAAGTCAAAAAATACAAATACACGGTGGACCGGGCCGCAACCGGTAAAATCTTTGTTTTGTTACTTGACCTACGGTAGCCGGACCGCAAACCGAACAGATTCCCTATACCAAACAGTCATGGGCTAATTGGGAATGTTGACTGGGGAGAATCCTTTGCTATTGTCGCCTGCGAATTTCCAGGCCCCAATACCGTATTTTGTTTTTAATAAAGATTGATAAAAGAAGTAAAATCAAAATTTGATTGACTTGTACAAGCTTCTTAGGTTTTGGATTTTGTGCTCTTCTTGGGTTTCGGCTTTTGTGCTATTTCTGTTTTGGCTTTTGTGCTTTTTAGGTTTTGGTTTTTGTGCCTTTTTTCAAGTCCATGATTTGGGCATATGGTTTTTATAAGTTTTTTTTTTCCTTTTTTAGTTTTGATTTTGTATTTTTAGTTTTTTAATGAAATAAGATTAAGTGAGGATACATTTTATTAAGATTTAATGTTTTTTTTTATAAATAATTTTGTTTGAGATTTATAATTTTTATAAATAATTTTGTTGGGCAAATAACATAAAACTCAGTTGCTTTGTTTCTCTTTTATAACTGTCTCTGGTAACACTATGGAGTGCGGTCATTTTTTGTATGTTCATTAAAGTTTTTTATATGTCTTTGAAACATTTCACTTGTATATAAGTCAAGGACAAATTTATTGTCTATATTTGCATTCAAGCTTCTAGAATATGTTCTGTAGATACATCATGTAAATTTAGACTTACTTACCATCCTAAAAAGTAGGGAATATGCAGCTTTGCTACTAAGTCTTGTTT
>LPNX010014170.1:0-140557 GCA_001517045.1 Pseudotsuga menziesii
AAGAGACACGTGGAGAGATTTTTTTGGGAGGTGGTAGACATAGATCGTTCACATGCATGGGAATGCAAGACTGTTCCTGGGACTCATGGCTTTCATTCGGTTTGAAGCTCTGATAACCCAGTATTTGAAATTTGGACCAGAAAACTATCTTGTTTTTGTCCGCCTTGTTGTGATGGTGACTGGGATGTGTGTGAATCATTGGATTGGGTTGATGGATGGGATTGCATATCACTTCCACTTGATCAGGGATCTGCAATGACGTCTGCATTCATAAAGTGTTACCATAGTTAGACATGGATTTGAATGGATGGAATAATATGTACTAAAAAAATAACATGTTGTAATATACTTACCCCTTCCTGGGACATATCTCCACCATGGGAGTGACCGCTTCCATCAATTTCTTGCCCCTCTTCAAATGCCTCTAGCATCTGCAAGTTTAAAAATTATATTTACATTAGCGATCTATAAAGGAGTGTACAGTAAGAAATTTAAATAATTTGAACAAGATTCAATCATAACCCATGTACTTACAATCTTCAAGTAGTCGTAAATTCCACCTTGGACTATGTCGTTGATATCAATGTCTTCAGCATCACGTTCTAAGTGGGGATCCTGCAACTTCAAAAATTGCAAATATTAGACATTTTAATAAATTAATCAAGACTAACACATGCATTAAAAAAATTATACATGTAATAACAAAATGACAAGTGTTTAAAGATTACCTCAATTGTGCTTCTCTGGGTCTTGGGTACAACCACACCGGGTGCAGTACCACCCCCGTGAGAGGCATCAATCTCCTGCAAGAGTAAATATTGCATATATATTACGAATCTTTTAATATGTTAGATATAGTATGGAATAATTAAAAATTGAACAATAATAAAGTTTTAAAACAATGTCCTTACCTGACCACCAGTCATCGTAGTGGTACCATGTCTTGGTCCAGGACCATAACAGGGTCCCCCACCAGATGTGCGGCTCGCTCTGAGGCACATGGGATGTCGGTCTATCCCCACCAACAGATGTCCCTCCACCACCAGAAGCTGGTGGTTGTACACCAGCAGAGGAAGAGGGTGCTCTCTGGTCAATAGTGGCCATGTGTCGAGAGACCATCTTAGCTAGAGTAAAAAATGCATCCTGTGTCTGGGAAACCATGTCATGTTCAGGAGGGATTTCTTCCCTCGGTAGCTGGGCACGGGGTGCAGGTATCTGTGGATTAGCATCTCTATGCCTAGCATGGGGTCGGTGTTGGGGCATTCCCCTACCAACTCCCTGGAAGCCCAACATGTCAAAATAGTTGACATGTTTCCCCATCACAAACTCTGCATACAATTTTTGGAGGAAGTACATCGGTACTTCCCTATTGTTGTGAGGGGGAATGTCAAAAACCATGTACCACCTATCCATCAGTTGTCTTTGATGGGTGGAAAAGGGCACCACTCAATAGAAATATGTGGCCTGCTGATCTCCAGGATGTCATCCGTCCCAGGTAGTCTAAACAATGAATAGATGGCTTGTTTTGTTATTTTCAGCTTTTTTACCTCATTGTAACTCAACCCGTCAGCATATTGTTTCGTTTTCCTCTCCCTGTAAGATGCGATGCTATACGATGCATCATTCGATCTTGCGATTGTATCAACAATAGATAACAATGAATCTGACAGGGAGCGACGGAGCTCATCTCCACCCCTCCGAGCTGAACCAATCTCTCTCAAATGGCCAATGAACCTCAGTATCTCCGCATTGTTATGATCCATAGTAGCCACTGCATTCATAAATACAAATAAAATATCATTAGAAATATAAACACATGATATAATGACATATCTAAGAACTGAAAACTGTATAACTACTGACATATAAACTAAATCTATCATGTAAATTTAAAAATTGATCTTGAATTTTACAGTAAAGAATAGGTGGCATAATGTGTTGTTGATGAATAAAATACTAGTATAGGCAACGATTTTGTTAGATATGTAATTATTTGTTGTAGTGTGATGTTTTTTGGACTCCAAAGGCTATTTAGCAGAACTTTATGGATTTTATGGTTGCAAGGGTTCCACTGGATTAAATATCATGTATGATCTAGTATGTGATTGGCATGTTTAATCAAATACATCAACCTACCTATGTAGCTTCACATTCATAGAGTCTATTGTTGAACTTTGTTGTCTTGACCTTAACCAAAAAGTACCCTTCGTTCAAGACGAAATATTTGTTAAAAGCATGGGAAGCTGAACTATACCTTATTTTGACACTTGGATTGGGAAGTTTCATCAAAACTATAAGGTGTTTATTGATGTTCTTGGAAGAGCAATTTCGAGAAGTTTCACCAAAATTATAAGGTGTTTATTTGTGGATTTTGGTATGGATTCACAAGGATCCTTGTGAATATGCATATGGAAATAATGATTTAATGAACTCTATTACGATGAGAATGACACTTATTCTTAATATAGATACCATTAGAGAGAATATCATTTGGATTAGGATGTTAGTTTTACTATCTTTAATTAAAGGGGGTTATTGTTCAATAATAATTTTAGTTAATTGAATTGGGAAACAAATATTTAAATGAAAAAGGTTGTAGTTAGGGATAATTAATGAGATTGGTAGTTATTTCATGTTTTAATTATTGTTAATGAGGGGAATTGTAATATGGATGAGACTAGTAGTTAGTCTCTATTCTAGTTATGGATCACGTTGTTAGAGTGTTAGTCTATTCATAAGATATTTATTGTTAATGAGAGCGGCTATTGTTGAATGAAGTTGGTAATCAATTTCTAAGCCATTTATTAATAATGAAGATTATTATCATTTTGATGAGGGTGATATTCAATGGCTATGGTAGCTATTGTTAATGAGGCTGACTGTATTTCTATGAGGAAGGTAGGGTAATTCCTTTAGATGAGGCCACTTGTCAATTCCTACATCAATAATTGTTATCATAGATACAATGGGATGGTTTGGATCATATCACAACCAACTATATAAAATACACAACTTAAAGACTCAACATTAGAGTGTACAAAATGTCAAAAAAAAAACATGACAAGGAAAAAATCCCAATATATTCATTTGTTTTTTGAGTTAATTAGGGTTTTGGTTTCCATTGGGCATGGGAATTTTGTTAAATAATCAAAATTATTTCATTTTTATCATTAAATTGAGGAATTGGTTTCAATTGGCCAATTACATTGGGGTTCTTGTTTCCATTGGCCAATTCCATTGGGTTTTTGTTTCAATTGGGCAATTCCATTGGGTTTTTGTTTCAAATGGCCATAATTTAATTGAATATGGTTTAATTTTTCAATCTAGGGAAAATAAATCAATGAAGAAAATGAAAAAAACATGAAAATAAATGAGGAAAATACCTCACAAAGGGGAGGTTTATCCAAAGGTGGAGATGGAGGGCTCAAGCACACCCAAAATCGCGTTTGCACAGTCGAGAGTTGGTCCTCGTTCGTCCAATAGTTGCGCGGTTATGAGAAAAAGACGGCCTCGACCAATTTAAAAAAAAAAACAGGCTTTCGAAATCGCGCCTCAACATTAACATTAACATCAGCTCGCACGGTTGTGGTTCATTGGTGGTTCCGTTGTTATGAAGTCACTTGTTGTAAATTGGAGGTCATGAGATCAATCCCACCCCGGTTTACCTGTGTCCCATGTCTTGCGACGGGTGTGGGGCACCTAGGGTTATAGTGGTATTCCACTTTGCGGAAACTCTACCTTGTCAATTTACCTTCCGGCATTCCACTTTGAGGAAATTCTACCTTGGGGAAATCTGAAACTATTCCTTTAAGAAAAATTAAAAAAATTAAAAATAAAACCTAACAAATTAAATTCAAAATTTACAATAATTTGAAACTATTCTTTTAAGAAAAATAAAAAATAAAACCTAACAAATTAAATTCAAAATTTACAATAATTTGAATGAATTATTAAATAATTCTAGCATTTTAATGGATTCAGAAATTATTTATTGTATACATATTATGGAATTGAATCAGATTGATAAAAGTGATGACATTAAGAATATTTTATAAATAATTTTTAATTTATAAAAATGATTGGTTTCTTGTATTTTGTGATTTTTTATTATATATTAATATTTATAAATTTTCAATATAATATTCCATTAATACTTAACATTTTTTGATTAGAAATATAAAAATAAAATACTAATAATATTATTATGTGGAAGTTTCCTAACCTATAACTAGATATAATACTAAGATTGGGAAGCCTTCAACCTAAATTTACCTCAACTTTGAGTCTCTAATTTATTTATTTTTATATTTTTAAGCAAAATTCCCCTAATTTATTTTAAAAGCAAAGAATTAAGTTACATAATTTGTTGGTATATTTTATATTTAAATTATTAAAATATATTTATGATTTGTTAGTATATTTTATATTTAAATTATTAAAATATATTTATGATTTGTTAGTATATTTTATATTTAAATTATTAAAATATATTTATAAATATTAAGAATATAAAATATTAAATGAATTTTTTTATTATATTATTATTATGTATTTTAGAATTACTTTTTCTCAAACAATTATATTCTTAATTTGCTTTTGAATAAATTAAAAAAAAATAAAAATAAATTTCATGTTACTTTAAAAAAATAACATGTTTAAATATCTTAAACTTAAAAAAATAAGGATGAGAGAAATCCACCAAACATTAAAAAAAAATAGTTTCTCATATGTACAATAATGTAGATTTATGACTTATTTAGTATTGAATAAATTTATGAAATATTTCTTTATAGTTATGTTTCTCTAAATAGTTTTTCTAAATTTTATAGTTTTTACACTATTCAGTTACTGACACTAAATATTTATGGTCTTTGGCACTCTCACACCTTCCCAATTTTCCAACTCTCACACCTTCTCAATTTCAGATTTCTGGTTCCGATTGGGGAAGCCAACTCCTCCACTTACCAAACAGGGTTCCCGCACTTTCACGCTTTTCTGGTTCGAATTTCCGGATTCAGAAGTCGACTTTTGAAATTTTGCAACTTGCAATTCTTCACTATCCTGGATTCTGCACTTGCTCTTAATTTACACACTCTGTATTGATATTATATTAATATTATTTTAGTCATCTAAATAATATTGGTTTGTATTTTAATATTAATTAAGAGTTATGTAAATAATATTATTAATACAAACATAGAATTATAATCACATATTTGTATTTTAAAATAGTCGTTATGATTAGAAACACATATAATTTTGAAGGTTATATTTTCATGACTCCATTTCAGAGGAGAAGTTAGTGGTTAATATAAAGAGTTAACTTTTTTAAATATTTTTTTAAATAATGATAAAAAGTAAATTGTTCATTTTTATGTAAATTTAAATTATTTATAATTTCATTAACTCTCAACTCCAATTTAAGAGGTTTTTAAGTCATTGTATATTTACATTAAAATTCACTTAAAATGTTATTATTAAAAACAAAATACTATTAATTAAAAAAAATCAATATATCTCAATGATAAACATGTCTTCCCCACTCTCACACCTTCCCCATTTCCGCACTTCGCTCTTAATTTACACACTGCATTGATCTGATATTAATATTACGTTAGTCATCTAAATAAATTGGTTTGTATTTTAATATTAATTAAGAGTCATGTACATTATATTATTAATACAAACATACTATTAGAATCAGATAATTTTATTTTAAAATAGTGATTATGATTAGAATCACATATAATTTTGAAGATTATATTTTCATGACTCCATTTTAGAGGAGAAGTGAGTGGTTAATATAAGCAGTTAACTTTTAAATATTTTTTAAATAATTATGGAAGGGGGAGAGAGAGAGAGAGGAAAAGGGAGAGCGAGAGGAGAAAGAGGGGGGAAAGGGGAGAGAGAGAGAGGGGGAGAGGAGCGAGGAGAGAGGGAGAGAGATCACGGGAGAGGGGGAGAGAGAGAGGGGTGAAGAGAGAGCGGGGGGAGAGAGATACATTGATCCTGAATGAGGATGTCATTGATGTATTTAGTTATCAATGTCTTGAGGTAAAACCTCAGTTGTAAGTCGGGTTAGTGCCCACAAAATTATTATTAAAATGTAATTTCCAATCTCTCAATTATTATGAAAATGTAATTTCCAATCTCTCAAGGTAAGTCAGAAAGGTTTAATTGTGGAAAGACTCAATATTTTTACCCTTTCCACGTTCCTTTACACCTCTTGGTGCAAATGCTAGTATTTAATGAAAGAAAATCATCTATTTCATTCATGTATATGGAACATAAAGACATTGTTAGGGCTTATACACATTTTTCCTTTCCAAAAGTTGATATTTAGAATGGACAAAAGTATCTAGATTTTGTTTTAAAGTCAAATGCATATCTAAGAAGGGATTGGGATTGACTTATTGAGAAAAGACTTTAACTATGGTGCAATAAATGACTATCCATAGGGGATGTATGGTTATGATGAAATATGTTTTGAAGGATATCCTACTGTATTGGGTATCTTTGGCATATGTACTAGCTGGTATATTGGATTATATTAGGAAATGAATTATAAAATCCTTTGGAAGGTTAGTAAAGAGAGAATTACTTTTCACTGGGTTGTTTGGAATAAGATAACATGGCCAAAGGAAATGGGAGGATGGGGACTTAAGGATCCTCACAGTTTTGCAAAGGCTTTAGCCTCTAAAGGAGGGTGAGAAGGTCCATGGGTGAGTGTAATATATCAAAATTACATTTATCCCTTATATCCCGGGGAATGGTTCAAGATAGAGAGAAATACTACATAAATGTTTTTATTATATGGAAAGCTTTGATTTTGGCTTTTGAGGTCATTGGGAATTGGTCCATGGGTGAGTGTAATATATCAAAATTACATTTATCCCTTATATCCCGGGGAATGGTTCAAGATAGAGAGAAATACTACATAAATGTTTTTATTATATGGACAGCTTTGATTTTGGCTTTTGAGGTCATTGGGAATTGGTTGGAGTGGAAAGTGGGAAATGGGACAAAAATAAGACTAGGACTGAACCCATGGATGGGATGTGGAGGTGATCATAGAATTCCATTATACATGGTTGAATATTTGAGGGATCAAGGATATCCATTTGGAGCAAATAAAGGATCTTGAAAACACCTCTATCATGAGACAAGAATTCTCATGTATCCTTTTGGAGCAAATAGGGGATATTGAAAACACCTCTATCATGAGACAAGAATGGTACAAGGCCGAAGAGATGGGGTTTGAACTTGATGAAGACAAGGATAATTGGAATGGATATATAAACTCCTTAATTGGAGTGGAGATTGACGGTTTCTAGGACGTATTTCCCATTTCAAGAGGTGAAATTTAAACGTCAACCGCTACTTGGGTGGGAAATTGTAAAATGTAAGATTGACGTTCTAATATTTGATTAACCCGTCATTAATACTTATATCTGCATGACATACTGGGCAAGGTTGGGATTTAATAGGCGTGCCCTTGAACGGGCTAATTCTTCACAGTGCATTTAACATTATGTAGTGGACTGTGGCCCCTCTGGGCTCTAGCCTCTAGCCTCCATGCTACCTGCATGGCACTACACATTAATTAATTTCATTTTTACAGCACTGAGCACTTAATAAATTAGGGTTGGCCGCCACTGAGGCAGCAAGGCTTGAGCACTTATTAAGTATCCGCTCTGCCGGTGGCAACGGCATTCCTTTTTCCATATTCCCTGAATCCCTGTTGGTTGTGTGACTCCTAAATTCCTTAGCACCTTCAAAGTTCAAACTTCAGACTTTCTCTTCTTGTTCTTGGAGTTGGATGATAAGAGAGTCTGGTGGGCGGTGGGAAGCCCTGGGTGAACGCTAGGTGGGTGGACCTTGGATGGTGTTATAGTGAGTGGAGCTCCATTCCAAGTTTGGCTTGCAGACTAATTGTGAACATATTTAAATTTTCAGGTATTTATTTTTAACACAGTTATTTATCATAAAAACTCAATGTGTCTGAAATGAAAAATCACTTTGTGAATATGTGGGAATGGCGGTCCCTGGCTGGTTTCTATCCAACAGCTAAAGCTTCTCCTTTAATGTTTTTTGATCTCATTTTCTGGTGAATGAAACCAGAAAGAGCGACTCAAAATATCTCCTATCACGACTTGCACTCATGTGGCCTGAGGTGTATTGCTGTGAAAATGAAATGAGTTGTATTGCTGTGAAAATGAAACCCATATTGTTAATACTGTCATCAATCTCTTCTACAATTTTTGTTACATGCCTTATCATGTTGTTCTTCTCAAATCCTTTTCACTATAAATATTTCATTCATAATTCTTCACTGACCACTGTACTCAAATCTCGATTCGAACTCTATTTCATCCTTCCATGGCGTGGGGTGTTTGCCGAACAGTTTCCTCGGACTTATCACAGGGTTCAGTAAACAACAAAACTCTGATCATGATGTTAATATTAAACTGGAGACGAAGGTTCCATCATCCATGGCCAATCTTTGGGTTTATATTTTTTTAACTTTTTTTGTTTGTTAGTATTTGTTTATTTATTTATGGACTTTTGCTTGGAATTTGATGTCATAATTATTTGGTGAGTTTCACCGTTTACCTACTATTCACTTGTTTGCTTCAATTTAAGGAATAGGACTTTTTGGAATTTTTTCTAATATAAACAGCTTTTTTGTGGTTTAAGAAGACAAATGTTATGTTCCAAAATTTGAAGTGATTTAAATTTTATTTAGAATTTTAAAATGCTAAAATGAAAAGTTATTCAAAATTTTAAATAGAAAATCCATTTTATGATTATATATATATATTTTCAATATATATCTAAGCCTTCTTCATTGAAGAAATTTGCTTCTAGAGAATTTGGAAATCTATATAGTATATGTTTAAATATTGATTGATTGTTAAATAGTTTAACATACCTCTCATGATCCATTGCTTTTATTTATCTTTTTTTTTATTGTTGGAATTTCGCAATGAATTGGCTTACAATAATCTCATCCAGCTGCTGAAATGAAATTATTATCATTATTTCAAAAGTTTTTGCTGTCAAAATGCTTTTCTCCTTGTTGTAGTAGGTGGTTGGATTAGGCTGAGCTAATTATCTATTTTTATTTTCCAATTTGTAATGATTCCAATTTCCAAAGGACTAGTCTACTAAATAATTAGGTATATATAGAGAGTGCCAATGGTATTGGCAAATACTCTTAGAGTGCACTCTGTAGCTATCCAACACCCAAAGAGTTCTCACTCAAGCTTGAGTTAAGAATTCTCTCATTTTGATAGCTCTAAAAATAGTTTTCAACTTCCATCATATTTGGTTAACAGTTTTCAACTCCTACCATATTTGGTTAATTTTTTAAAATTATGTTGGTGTTCTATTAATTCAGTCATATTTCTGGAATTTTACGAGTTGTAAATTGTAATCAACCAACCCAGCCAGAAAAAGAAAAAAAAAGTAATTTTAATAATTCCTGAGTTAATAATTCTCTCATTTTGATAGCTCTAAAAACAGTTTTCAACTTTGGTTAATTTCTTTAAATTATATTGGTATTCCTGTAATTCAGTCACATTAACTTTACCTATTGTAATCAACCAACCAGCCAGAAAAAAGAAAAAGAAAAATAATTTTAATAATTTATATAAATTGATGTAGATTTGGGATAACTCGTATTCTTTTTTATATAAACAAAATTATAGGCTATCCCAAATCTGCACCACCTTGATTTACTTGAAAACATCTAATTGTGAGGAATATTGTTGTATCATGATGCTCACGAGATATGAAGGTGCAAGTTTTATTTATAATATTTTAAATTTGATTTATATTTTTAATGTTGGATTTTTTGAAAATATTATTTAGTTGTTAATGTTTTTTATAGTATTATATTACAATCTAATAAATATATTTATATACAAAAATTGTTTTCTATTTTTTCAATTATTTATATTTTCTCTTAAAAACACATTGAAGAAAATTTCCCTTAATGTTTTTTATTTACTTTGATAAGAGATTATGTTTTGATAGTTTTTTTTCAAAGCATATGCTTTATATATGGTTTATTTCTTTGGGGCATATGCTTGAGTTAATTCTTTTCATATGGTTTATTTCTTTGGGGCATATGTTTGAGTTAATTCTTTTCATTTGGTGTATTTTTGTATATAGGTTGTTGAAATTATAAATGTCTCAAAAAAGAAAGATCCAAGCTACAATTGGAGAATTGTATGGATGGACAAAAGAACAAACTTCTAAGATTCAAAATGACTCAAACACATGTGGAAAAGCCCATAATTCTGAATTAGAACAACAATTGCATGAGATTTTTGGAAGTTCTTCTAACGATGATTTAGATGAGGAAACAAACGAAGTTGAAGAAGAGGCTAATAACCAAAGGAAAATGAAGGTGCAAACAAAAAGAAAGTTTCGTATGGAATGGTTAGATAAGTTTCATTGGCTGAATTATGTGAGGCATGATGATAAAATATCTATGAAATGTAGTTACTGTGAGAAGTATAGGATGAGTGGACCATGGGGCTTAGGGAATGGTTGTATTACATTACAACATGATGCTATTGTTACACATGAAAAATCACTAGTACATAAAGATGCTAAGGCAAGATGGTTTAGTGCATTAGAGAGAAAGATGAAGCCAATTCCAGATCATATTAGGCAAATGGAGGATGTCAATAAGGAAATAGTTATTGCTACAATGAAAATAGCATACTTTGTGTGCGAAGAAGATTTATCTTTGTCTAAGTATGAAAAACTTTGCAAATTTCTCATGGATGCAAAAACGCCACATATGCCAAAGTCTCAAGATTACTCTTCATACACAAACCATAAATCTGCAAATGATTTTATCTATTGCATATCAAGACATCTTGAAGACATTCAGATTAAAAAAATGTTGGAAATTCCTTTCTTCTCTTTAATGGTTGATGAAAGCACCGACTGAAGATTACGTAACCTACTTAGATTTAAAGGGTCTTGGCCCACCTATCTCACAATTTTTGAAGCTTAATGATGTAGTGGATGGAAAAGGGAAAACAATTTATGATAGTGTCGGTCAATTAATAAGTGTTATAAGCCTTCAATATAAAAATATTGTAGCTGTTTCGACTGATGGGACTTCAACAATGATTGGACATGAAAATAGTTTTGTTTCTTTTTTGAAAAAAGACACTCCAAACCTTATTACAGTTCATTGTGTAGCTCATCGTGAATCTTTAGCAGCAGTAGATGCTTCTAAGAAAGTATCAAAACTATTATATGTTGAGAAAATTGCAAACAAAGTATATTCATGGATTCAAAACTCACCAAAGAGAAATAATGAACTTAATGATTTGCTCACAGTCATGCAAATTGATGTTCTTGATGTTCTACAGATACACTCAGTGAGATGGTTATCTAGAGGAGAAGTTATTATAAGGCTTGTCAAGCTTATGCCAGCCATTTTAACATTGTGGAAAAATGATAG
Source organism: Pseudotsuga menziesii (assembly GCA_001517045.1). NCBI lineage: Eukaryota > Viridiplantae > Streptophyta > Pinopsida > Pinales > Pinaceae > Pseudotsuga > Pseudotsuga menziesii. Next base: position 11,489 of record LPNX010014170.1, read on the forward strand.
GAAGACTTTGTCATGGTATGATAAAGCACGAATTTATTCAATTTAGTTCTGCTTGCATATGCTTGCTGATGTATTGGGTGAACTGAACAAGTTGAACAAGACTTTTCAACAAGAAAATGTAGACATTACAACTATTGGGTTGGCACTTGAAGTAACTATAATACATTGTCTAGATGGTTTTTAAGAAAAGAAACATTTGCAGAAGGTACAACCTATCTCTCAATTTTTTTAAATGATTCTCAATATGGATATATTGAAATCAAAGATATATGGATATATTGAAATCAAAGATGAAGAGGCAGTCATAGATAGACATCAGCTACAATATATATCTATCCCAACCATGGAGATTGACTATAGACTCTTTGAATGAAAGATTTCCAAATCTTCATCTTTTTAATGGAGCAAAATTGTTCACTCCTTGTTATTATCTAGAAGAGCATCATAGCCATGAATAGAAGAGTGTCATAGCCATGATAGAAATCCATGAGAGAAATTCAAAGTGTTGGCTTTTGAAGCTTTTTCAACATTTACAACATACCATATCCACAGATATCAAATATGTGCCTTTATTTGATGCTAAAGCTTGTAAAAGAGAGCTGTACCCTTTTATTGATTCATTAAATCTAGCTTGTGATGGCTTCTCAATGAAAGAAACTTGGAAGGTCTTCTGTAACAAAAAATAGTGGCATACAACTTATCCTCATATGATGAAATTATGGCAAGTTATACTCACTATTCCTGTAAGTACAGTGGATTGTGAAAGGGGATTTTCTAAACAAAACATCATCAAGGACTTTAAAAAATCAAGGCTTGGGCTTGATACACTAGATGCATTAATGAGAATTTCTTTGAATGGACCAGAATTATCTAATGTCGATTGGAATATAGTGTATGAGATATGGAGAGATACAAAGTCAAGAAGAGTTCTTGAACTTTAAGAGTTGAGAAGTTAGTTGTCTTTATCCCCTCAAGTGAGTCACTTGTTTTTTGTTTCTCTTGCAAAGTAATCTTAATGTGTATCAAATGTTTTGGGTTATGTGGAGGATTCAAGCCAAGATGCTTTTGAGTATGCTGAATTTTTGACTTCAGAAAGAACAAAGAAGTTTAAGTTTTTATTTTCAAACCAGTTATAATCTTTATTTTGGAATGCATGCATCAAGATGTACCTCTTTATGAGAATTTGATTTATTAATGAAGCAATAGTGCAATTGAAGGAATTTGGTTATAAAAAGCTTGAAGAAAAAGAGGTAAAGTGTTAAGCACAATTGTATGATCAAAACTTGTATTTAAAATAAATAAGTGTAAAATCTCATATAAAAATGTATAAAAATTTGACACTCATAAATTTTCATAAAACGTAAAATGACAGGCATGAAAAATATAAAACCGTCATCAAATCTTAAACTGCCAGGTAATTTTTTTTTGAAATTCCAGCCTTGCATCCAGGTCGTAATTGTGGATAGGGAAATTGATCTAGATAAGAAATGTGTCAAGGAGTAATTAGTCTCCCAGGATTGGATATCAAGTAATTAGAGAAGAAGAAGAGAGACCATATTTTCACTGGTGGTATCAGACCATTTGGAAGTTCAAGTGTGCTATAAAAACATTTTCTTTTTCTTTAATGGTTGGCAGCGATGAGGTTGACGCGGGGCACCAACGGTCTCTGTCCGGGGCGTCCATCCGACAGAAGAGTAGGGATACGCGGTAGCGATGCTGGACCTCCTCTACAGCATTGAGGTAGCCCTTTACCCAACGTGCGTTCCATCGCCAAGACCAAGACATTGTCCGCTAAGGACCGGCTCAAAAGCATCCAATCTTCCTGCCAGGCCGCCAAGCGTTTTGAGTTTCTGGGGCGGCGATCGAGTGTTTTCCCCGAGGAAGAGGGGGAAAAGGGCGACATCGACATGGAGGCGCTGCTCGACGACCCTCTTATGCCCTGCACTCTCTGGGGCTCTGATGACGATGAAGAGGACTACAATCCCTGTTGTTCTTCAGATTCTGAAGACGACAAAGTGGATGAAGACGATGATATGGAGCTCGTTGATGGAAATACCTGCCCATTTCAATGTAACTGAATTTTGCTAGTCGGCTATATTCCAAGAACTATAGTTAAAGATAAGATGCACCATAACTAGATTTTGTTTATGGGCTATATTCCAAGAAGTATTGTTAAAGTTTCACTGTAACTGAATTTTGCTCACTGGTTATATTATAGTTGAATTTTGTTTATGGGCCATATTGCAAGAAGTATATTTGAAGATGCAGTATAGGATTTACCGAGTTTGTGTATGTGCTTGTCAATGGGGGGTTATTCTTCTGGAAGATTTGTTTGAAAGTAGGAAATTATGCATATGAGATAGTATTTGTATGAATGCATTCTCCAGTGAAGAGATAGTATTTGTGTCCTCGAGTGATTCTCTTTTAGTATAAGTGTTAATGAAATCTTATGTTTATATGGAGGTAGTTATCACTCCATAAACAAGAAAACTTAGAATGGAACTCTTACATACATATTTGTGAATGGAACTCTTACATACATATGTGGAGGTGCTTCATAGTTTTTTAATGGAATGTTTGTAAAGAGTAATTTCATCTCATGGAAAGTTAATTATTTTATTTTATGGTGTTTTTTTTTTACATGTTTGCATCATATTGAATGAAGGCTGGTACCTGCTAAATTTACTAAACAAAAATAAGAGGGTCCACTGCCACTTGAATGGTATTTACACCAGATCTAGGTGGGCCCACCTAAAGAGCCCCACAACAAAGGTGAGCGGGCCCACTTGAAGGGACCTCACACCTAGACATATAGCATGCCTAACTCCAAGAATGCTAAGGAGAATGAGCCTGCCACCTTTCCTGTAGAGCTAATGGGTGCTTCACACCTAGACATATAGCATGCCTAACTCCAAGAATGTTAAGGATAATGAACCTACCACCTTTCCTGCAGAGCTAATGGGTGCTTCACCAAATAAGCTAACCCTTCGGGCTAGTCAATTCTGTTTTTCACTATTGCAGAGTTGATGAGTGCTTGACCAGATAAGCTAACCCTTGGGGTTAGTCAATTATGATTTTCACTATTGTAGAGCTGATGGGTGCTTGACCAGATAGGCTAAAGCACCCCAGATAACCTAACCCTTGGGGCTAGTCAATTCTGTTTTTCACTATTGCAGAGTTGATGAGTGCTTGACCAGATAAGCTAACCCTTGGGTTAGTCAATTCCGTTTTTCACTCTTACAAAGCTGATGGGTGCTTGATCAGATAAGTTAACCCTTCGAGCTAGTTAATTCTGTCTTTTCACTATTGTCTGGTTTTGAAATATTTGTTCTCTTTCTTTTTTTTAATTTAATGATACTTTACATTTTCTCTTCAAACCTGTTTTCATTGTCATTCTCTTTTCTTTGGTATTCTATTCTGCTAGTATTCTATGGTTTGTAATATTTGTTCTCTTTCGCATTTTATTTATTTTTATCTAAAGTTACTCTTCAAATCTTTTTCTTTATCATTCCCTTTCCTTTTGGTATTCTATTCTATTGGTGTTCTATGCCATTTCATGGCATTCGATATCTATTTAAAAAAATTGCTTTATTTGAAATTGGTATTCTATATCGATATCTATTTAAAAAAATGGTTTATTACTAATTTTATTGTATTTAAAATTTGTGTTGGGAAATAGTTTTATGTCTTTTTGTTTTTAGCTGCCGTTTGGTTTTGAAATATGTTTTTATTTTTATTTTTACTCAATTTAAAATAATATAATAAATTTGTGTTAGGAAATAGTTATATATATGGGTTTATAAGTATTTCTCTATTCTTTATTAAATGGTAATCCATACTTCCAAATATTTGTTTTTTATTTTTTGTTTTCTTTGTAATATTTTATTGCTTTTTAATTAAGTGCATTTCATATTTTTAAATTTTTTTTTTGTTGTTGGTATTTTATTGTTTTTTCATGGTAGTAAACCTTTGATGTATTTAAATTTTTTTATGATTAAGTTTGATGATTTTTGATATATATTAAAAAAATTGTTTGTAATAAAGTTTGGTAGATTTAAAATTTGTTTTGAGAAAATGTTATATATATATATTTTCGAAAATTAATCTTTATTGATTAAAAAACTTAGTTTATAACTAAAACTTCATTATGTTATGGTTATTATGGCTAGATGGAAATCAAGGGAGTTGTGTATTTTTAACATAATGATTAATAATTCTTGTGAAAATATTTATTATTTAGATTTATTATTTATTATTTATTTTTAGTAAAATTATAAAAAATGCTTATTTTTTACCTTAAAATTTGTGCATTTTGTAATATTTTTATGATAGGTTTTTTATTTGGTTGAGAGATATGATCCAAAACAATTAAGCTTCATTACATTGATCTTTATGTCAATAGGGCCACCTACAAAAGAGTGTCTTCTCTTCCAACTAACAAAATAGTTGGTTAGTTACTCATTGAGTGGTGTTTTGTGACTAAAATTATTAGTAATTACATCTTGGTGGTTTTACTATAGTTTTTAGTTTTTGATGCATTTTTTGATGTCTTTTTAGTTATTGAAAAGGATTGAAACTTTGATTGTAGGATTTGCCAAACATATAGAGCATGGTTTTGAATTAGTCTAAGAAATGTCCAAATAGGGTTTGTATGTAAAATGGTAGCTTTTAGAGGTTTATGGATGAATTAGTTTCCTTGGGCCCTATATTCTTTTTGTCTCTTCATCTCCTACGGTTAGGGTTTTGGTTCATTAGGTTTTTTGTCTTTTTTTGAGCTGTTCTTCTTGTGAATGAGTATACTTGACACATATTTTTAAAGATAAACTACCACCATTTTAGCTAGTGTGTATTGCTTTGCATATTGTAATGTTATTTCATTTTATTCATTGATAAAATTTGAGTTTGGTTGTATTGTTGTGCTCTCTACAATAACTTTGTGTGATTTGTCTATATTTCTAAGAATGAAATGAAGATGGAAATCCAATAGTTATTGGAAAGAGATTAATGATAATGATACTCAAATTTTATCAAATGATTGAAAGAGAAAAACATTGCAATATGCAAAGCAAAATAGATTGGTTAGAGAAGCAATAACTTATCTTTAAAACTAGAGATGTTTTGGTTTGTTTGCAAGAATACCATTAAAAAAGGTGAAAATCTTCTTAAACACAAAGCATTAAACTCTATGAAGCAAAACCTCCAAAGCAAGGTCATAGTAAATGAGGTGGCAAAAGGAATGTAAGGTTTGAGGAGCCTAGTTGATACATTAACTACTAGGGTCTAGAAATTTTGCATACAAACTTCATTAAGGTTTGAGGAGCCTAGTTGTTACAAAGCTTGTTTCATGCTCTAGGGGTTGTGCCAATTGTAAAAAAAGCACATGTGAAATGTTCAAAAATTAAGTTGGAAGTTTAGGATTTGTGAAATTGTGGTTGCTAAGATGTAAAACCATTTAGAGTCAATGGAAGACATAGGTGGTCACTTGTATCCACTTGAGCATATATCTTTAAAAAAAATACACATTACTAAATTGCATACACCTAAAATTATGCATCTTAAATTTGTTTATATAATATACATATTTCCATGCCTCTTTGATTTCTTCTAATATTTGCATTGCACTTTGTATCATCTGATCTTTCCCTATATTTATTTTTATTTTACACATTTTTTGATTGGTCAAAGACATAAAATCTTGAAAAAGGCTTTATTTTTCAAACACAATAAAATAAAACAAAAATATTTAATATGGAATTTTATATAAATGTTATGTGATAATTATCACATATCATTATTGAATGTTGTTTAAAACAAGATTTTTGTTACTTTTATATCATGTTTTGATTTCGATATTACCAATTCTATTTATTTTAGTTTTAATGTTTACCAATACAATTGCTTGTTAATGTGACATTCTATAATTTGTTATCTTTAAACTTGTTTTTTTTTAACCAATTAGGTGTGTCACTTTTATGTCATCTCTACCCAAAAAGTTTCTATAAATTTAGATTGTGTATGGAGATTTCAATACCAATTTTCTTACTCGATTCTACAACCTACTTCATGAACATAAACTAGACTGTAAATAAAACAATTTCAATATAGCCTTGTATTATACAACTTTTGGTAGATACTTTCATTTGTTTACTTTTTTTTTGTCAGTAAGAGAGACGATCCTTCTATTTCATATATAAAAAAGAGTTACATATTCGGTCTTGCTGCGGAAATAGGGAGTCAAGCCATGGCTATGGAACCACCTGATAAAGGTATGAAAAATGGTCCATACCAAGCATCTAATCGTAACTACTACTGTCCAACCATTGAAGGTTGACAACACAATACATTTTAAGAAGTTAGCATAAGAGAGGGAGAGACTTGTGGGGAGCATGAAAGATAGAACAAAGCAGAGCAGTTAGAACCTCCTGGAGGATTCAACCTCATCCTCCAAGGCTTTGTTCATGTTGGAATCCTTATCATCCTTACTGGCTCTGTTGAAGGGGGACTCAAAGAGCTGCATGAGGCTTTTCATGTGAATTAGCCCTTTTTCAGCACCCTCTTTGAAGGTGTTGATCGCAAGGTTCACACATTCTCCAAATATTTCCCTTGACTCATGGATTTGGCCAAGATGAACTTCAACCTCCAGGAGTTGGACATGGTGATATCATGCCCCAGTTTGAGCCTAAATTCACCTTTAATTTCTTCCTTCATAGGTGCAATTGATTTGCGAATGTGTGCAGGAGCCTCTTTTTTGAAGAGGGCCTCCTAACCGACCTCCTGGTCGCTAGATCCTCTCAAAGTCATCGTCAAGGCGTGATGGTGATGGAGTCCATGCGCAAGGTTTGCTAAGGCGTGCTGGTGTTGAGGTGCACTGTTGGTGGAGTCCACACGCAAGGTCTATAACTCTAAGTCTGAAGATTTAAGAACTGAAACTCCAAGTCTGGAGCCAAAATAACTAAGAACAATATTTCACAGGTCTGAACCTCCAGAGCGCTGCCTAACCTTGGTGACAGGTTGAAGCTCTGGCTCAACTTTCTTATAGTGTGCGCTTGGGAGGAAACGATGAATTCGATGAACCCTAGGCCTAGTACCGTGAATCTAAACAATCCCCAAACTGGATGCATAAGATCTATCTTGTGACCTGACTATTACAGGGCAGATATGGAGTTAGGCATGGCGCACCTTTTGCTACCATGGCTCACTAGAGAATGAGCATGTCACACCTTGTGTGTAACTAGATGGAGATCACTCACCACAATAGGGGAAGGGAACACATCGCAATTTATCAGACGGATCGACTTGTTCAGGATCAAAATATTCATCATTATCACAGAGACTGTGGTGTTTCACGACGTGTGAGCAGTCTCCCTTTGCTGCGGAAGGACCCTGCGACATGGTTTAAGCCTGGGGGAAGGACCGAGTGGAACCTTCCACCTTGACACCTGCCCACTCCTCCCGGGGTCTCCTGTATTGTCCTCGACACTCGTCAACCATCACATACACACCTGCATCCGAGGACTTTTTCTTTGTACTTAGATATGGACTACAATTTTATTTCTTAATTTATTTATTTCTTTTTTCTTATCATAAAATTCATAACTTTTAAAAATCTTTTATACGAGAAATGGGTTATGTTAGTGCATTGGAAGCATGGATCTGGGTAGGAGTCTGCTCGAGGACTACAACAAAAAGTTTATTGGTTATAGTGCACATCCATATATTCAAAAAGGTATTGGAAGGAATGTTTTTTCACCTGTAAAGATTTTTGAATGTGGTTACTTGTTGTCTGTGGGGTTTCGACCCTCAATTGAATCATACAGAGATCAGGTGAATAGTAGATCATTTTTCTTGTATTCCCATAAGAGGGCCGTGACTGTTGGAGAAGTGGAGAATTTCCAATCTTGGTTGGATGACATATAGTGCAAAGTCATAGAAAAGACAAACTCTCAGAAGTGTGTTTAGAAGAAGCACATAATGAATAATATAACCTTGGGGGTTGACGTGACCATGAATGATGTGGTCCCCATGGCAGAGCATGCTATTGTAAGTAGATTTGGAGGTTGTCATATGAGCATGGGAACATATAGGAGTTGGGTGTGCAATAATTTGGCATAAATATTGGGATACTCATTGCGCTTATTTAGCTTGGACAAAGAATAGATAGGAGCCATATTTAAGACCTAGGAGGATGTGTAGTATATTATGGGAGGCCTTTGGAAGTGGGTTCTGGGGCCTCTAAAACTATAGCGTTGGATTTTGTTTTTCGATGCTAGAAAGGAGAAATGCTATACTCAACCTATTCGCGCAAAACTTTCATGGTTACTAGTTGAGTTTTTGTCTCATGCCATATTCAAACTGATTGGAGTAACACTCAGTGAGAATTTAGATGCTGATTTAAGTTTTAGGGAGACATGAGTTATGTCCATTGGGCGTATCTTGGTCGATATGAATTAAGAGAAGGATAATTTGTTGAGATGTCCATCTCAATTGGCAATTTTACTCCCATCCAATGTTTAGACTATTCCGAGGTTCCATTTCGGTGTAATCGGTGTCATATTCATGGTCACTTGACAAAGGAATGTGCTATGAAACTATTTAGACATGTTTGGAAAGTGAAACATAGGGAAAAAATGCATCCTTCATGTCTCAAAAGAGCCCATCTGTCACAATTGATGAAAATAGTGACACTCTAAAGAGGATAACTTAAAGGATATGGAGGGACCATGCCTACAAATTCCCTAAGATGACTATTCATTGGAAGAAGGTATCTTGGATCTTGACGTTTTCCACCCTATTGGTTGTTATAAGAAGGACGAGGTATATCTGAGCAATAAAACTTTACATTTGGATCTTGTCGAAGATAGAATGGTTGTGGCCCTTGAGAAGACGTCTTCTAATATATTTGAGGAATGTGTTGAAGTTGGACACAAAGATGTGGTGGAGCCACCTTATCATGAATTTGGTAAGCATCGGTCTTTTCAAATGATTCATATTCTTTAGTGTCTTTGGAGGATGTGAATAATTATGCGTCTAGCTAGTTTGAATGTAAATCCTATTTTGATGTTATATCGGGTTTGAATTCTAAAGGTGGTTTTTTGAAAAAGACTAGAGTATTATTTTCTCCTAGGGATTTTGTGGGTTAGGGGGAAATGGGATATGGTGGGAAGTTGCATGGTTTCCATGCTCCCTCATACTTGAATTATTAGCTTCGGAGGGGATGGGATTCTTTACACCTGAGTGAAGGTGGGATCTATTTCCTTTGTCCCGATTCAGTGAATTGGGCATCATGCCCCCCCACCCCCCCTTAGTGCATACAACCACTTGGGATCATTTTTTTAAAGATTCATTCTAATCTCTCGTCTCTGGGATTTATGATCTACTTGTTTGTTGTCTAGATGTGTAGAAATTCGGGATGTATCTAGCCCTATCTTCTGTAGTGCTTCCTCCTAAAGGTTGTGCATGTTTCCCTCGTTATCTCCCTTATGAGGACAATTCATGAACATATGATTCCCTTCACATCCCCAATTCTTAAGTTGTACATTTATCCCCTTGCTCTGTATTGTGTTGCTATGTTGAAATTAATTTTATTGATTCCTTATGAGTGGACATATTAATCCTTTATTCCTCAGTTCCTTGTTTTCTCTGGGCTTGTCTCTCCAATATTTCTTAATGTTCATCCACTTTTCCCTAGTTCTAGTCATACAAGTGCTTGTCTTTTATGATTGCTTCTTCAAGAGTCTTGGGCTCATCATACTGAATTTTTTCCTTTTACAACAAAGGCTATCCACTAAGGAATATTTGTATATTTAATTTCTCATCCTTAATGAACCCAACATACCTCAACAGTTCTAGAAATTTCCTTTCGTATTCCTCCATGCTCATATTTCCTAGATTGAGCTCAAAGAATGCCTCCATTTTCTTCTTATAGTAATGTTCAAGTAATTCTTATGAAAATGTTTTTTTCATTGTCTCCATGTCATGTTATTTTTATTGATATGCTTCACTTCCACTAAGTGCTCCCACAAGATGGAAGCTTTCCGTTATAACTGAAAAATTGCAAATCTAGCCTCAACTTGAGAGGAGTAATTATGGAACCGAAGATATTATCTCATCCTCAATTATAATGCTTCAGCATCTTCTCCTCTCTTGTTTTCACCATCAAAAGTGGGTGGCTTAGTATTCTTAATATCTCCTTGCAAAAATTTCTTCCATGTGTCTTCTTTTGTGATGGCTAACTGGAGACCTTTCTAGGTTGCTGCTGGAAACTTTAGTTGGGTATGACCTCCCAGTTGCATGTGGTGGTGAATACTAGTGATTTCGAATCCTAGTATCAATCTTAGAATGTATAGTATTTTCATGGAATCTCTTCCTTGAGCTATCAGTGTCCTTTTTTTCATGGTAGAGGTCGATCCATCTTGCATTTATTAATATAGTTAGTTTAAAATTTGCATTATTTTCTCATTATCATCTATGTTTCTCTTCACCTCCATCCCCAAACCCCTCATAGTTTCCATTAGGTCATTGGGTTCAACATTAACTCTATGCCCATTAAATTATGTCTCCTCATTTCCCATACTAATATTCGCCCCCTAGGATATTTCTTCCAGTTTTGACAAGGATTCTCTTCCTTCCACATTTACATTCCCAAATATATTCTATGTTGAGCTAGTTTTGAACATGTTACTTGCTGATCTCGTATCTACAATGTGTTCATGCCATTAAATTTTTCAGATATACTTTACTTCCAAAGCTCAAAAATAAATTTCCTATTTATATACATATTTATCAAATATTTAATCATCACTAAAATTCTGCTTATAGATTTTTGTTTAGCCCCTTGCATCTCAAGTGTTGTTATTGTCATGTTGATGCCACTCGGTAATGTACCCGACCGCCTCAATATATAGTCGTGGGAGGGAATACAAAATTTTCTTCCTCAAGTTTACATTTACGAAACTAATTACATTCTTATATCTCCCAAAATCCATTAGCTATACTTCAAGAGGATCACTACATAGTAGAATCAATGACAATATTACTTACCATATTTATCCCATTCACATTCAACACTTCATAAACCTATTTACATAGTTGAGTTACACACTTATATGTTACTTTTATTGGGTCTCAACTCATTAGAACATACCATAGAGTTTACTTTATGGAAACTTACCCGATGTTTTTTCTTCCAATATTTCCAAATGGCTTTGGCTGATCACTATTGCTAGTAGCGGAATCAAAGTGTCAGAATCCAAGTATACCAAAGAGAGTTACTACTAAGAAAAATCCAGTACAAACGGAACACAATTGAAAAAAAGCTCAGTTTTAGTCTCAAACCCTCGAAAAGAGTTTTCAAATCGTAGAGCTCTAGTGATTTGTAATTATTAGGAGAGAGAGGAGAAAAAAGGATAATGATTTGTAATTATTAGAATCGTAGAGCCTTTTCTATGAAGGTTTAATGCAAATTCTAATATTTTGAAAAAGATAATGATATTTGGAATCTTTTGCTAATTTCATTGTTTATATTAGATCATTAGTTTTTAGAGGTTATTTGTGAAAATGGTGTAAGGATGAAATTGAGTAAATTAATGTACATAGAGTTGTTAAATTTAAAAGTTATTTAGTTTAAAGATGTTAAATTTAAAAGTTATTTAGTTTAAAGATGGAATCCTAACTTAAGAGAGGAAAATTTGATTTTTTGCTTTGAACTTTTAAAATTTATAATTTGTTCTTTTAATTCTGGTTAAAAGAAAATTCAATCTATATAAAATATTTATATATTTAAAATAAATACTTAATTTTATTAAAATGAATAACATATGAATATATATAGAATCTTTATATTTTAATTTCGACTAATAATAAAAATAATTACTTCATATTTAAATTATTGATACAATCCAAACATGTTAAGAAAAATAGTTGGTAAGTGTTATTTTACCAGAATATAAGCTCTTCTTTCATTAAGTTATACATATTTATTTAAAACACAACTTCATTCTTAAAATAACGAGAGTTTATAAAACTAGTTCAATTTGGTAAAATTTTAGACTATAAACTCTTTTTTCATTAAGTTATATATATTTATTTAAAACACAACTTCATTGTTAAAATACTGAAAGTTTATAAAACTAGTTCAATTTGGTAAAATTTTAGACAATACCTAAATGTTGGAGAGTTTATAAAACTAGTTCAATTTAACTTAAACTTTGAAGAGTAAAATTTTAGACAATACCAGAGTTTATAAGCTAGTTCAATTTTACTATGAAAGGTAAAATTTTAGACAATACTTTTTAAGACAGGTAATATCCAAAGTGAAAATGCAAAAAGAAAGTGTTTGACCGGTAATATAATCATGATCCATATTTCATATTTCAGTCATTTTTCAAAAACTTTTGATTTTTTTTGGAAATCGTGAACACTTCTGACTCGAATTTAAAATCCTACTCCTCCTGTTAATAATGTCGATGGTTTTGGAAACAAAAAAATAAGTATCTCAGAATCACCGATTGGGATTGTTTAAACTCTATTCTACTGCTCCCTTCCCCTTGCTTTATAAGGGTTGTCCATGATTTAAACGAGTTACAGGTGGCCTCAATGTTTTTCCACGAGTCGTTGACCTCTTCCTTTCATGTCGCATCATAGACATATCTAATGACTAGTTATTTTCTCTATACTGTTATGTAAAGGGTTTTTTTGACTTTAATGTAATGTATAGGGTTCGGGGACCGGGGTAACTACAAAAATTAATGCATTTCATAATTTAATTACGATCCTATTCTAATTTCTTTGCCATAACCTTACACTAAGTTAATCTTATCAAATATAGAACTCTTTCTATAATTATATAATATTATAGTTTTTAGCTGGGCATATTGTTTTCATATTCAATATTTGGTCTAGGTTTACTATTATCAAATAGCTTGTGTGATTTACTCTAGCTTTAGAATTTTTAATAGCTGGGGTGATTTACTCTAGCTTTACTATTTTTAATAACTTGGGTGATTTATTCTAACTTTAGTATTTTCTCTTATTTTCTCATAAGAGGTGTTATCATTTTTTAATATTTTATAAACCATAATGACAGTTGATAAACATATACTTCTCTTATCCAATATTAAAATATTAAAGCTAACTCCAATCTACTCCTAAACTCTAAATCCGCTATATATAGTTGCGTTTTTCCCGTAATCTTAAAAAAATGGCACATAACCATCAAGGGAAAAAAATAACGAGATAAAATAATTACCTAGCTTATTTTCTGCCCTTGATTCAATCTAGCTAATTATTACCAGTTCTAGGGAAGGTAATAATTTTTTGCCCTTAGTGTCTGTCCTTGTTTTTATTATTATTATCAAAGTGTGCGTCATACAAAAATACACATAGATGAATTATTAATCCATGGATCTACTTACATTTTTGTAGTATGGCTTTGTCGTTGATGCCCAATGAAGTGCTGCCTGATGGAGTAAATTTTTTTCCTATTGACGAAGAGCTTATAAGCTATTATTTGAGACCCAAAGTCCTTGGTCTGATGATCCCCAAAAATAACATAATTAACGAGGTTGATATGGAGCATTCCGAGCCCTAGGACTTAGCAAGTAAGTTGTATAATATTAGTTGTTGTTTAGTGTTTTCTCAACTTAATTTTTGGCACTATGTTATGCAGGTTAATGTATTGTCAATCTCAGTGATGTCGAGAGGTAATGTTATAGCAAGCGGAGCACTAAAAAGAGAAAAAAAATAAGAAAAAGAAAAACAAAGGTAGGCTTATGGAGAGAGACTGGACATCAGACAATTTTTAGCATTGATAATTGTGTGATTGGACTACGCATAAATTTTTCATTTCTCAAAGGTAATCCTTATCAACCGTCAGAGTATCGCATGCAGAAGTACTGTCTAGCAATGGCTCCGGTGCCCTTAGTGGCCTGGCTTGCCTCTGAGAGACGTTAAAGTAATGCTATAGGTTTACTTTTCAATAGGTTTTTTTAACTGTTTGAGCTTTCTTCTTGTTATGAATTTCAAAATATTATGTTTGTTATGAATTTCAAATATTATGTTTGTTTTTAAGTTTTTGAGCTTTCTCCTTGTTATGAATTTCAAAATATTAATTTTGTTTTGTAGGTGTTTGAGCTTTCTGGAAGTTATGGATTTCATTGAAAATATTATGTTTTAATTTAATTTTAATTAAAAAACCTAATTATCTTTCTCAAAATATACACCCCTTAACTTTGTATGTTTGTATTTTTAATTTTATTTTAAATGACAATTATCTTCGGATAAACTAAAAGAAGCTTTCTCCTCGTATAGATATTTTATGCACACTTTTATGTTTGAGCTTATATTTTGTTATGAATTTCAAAATAATAACCTTATTATTGGCACATTTTTATGTACCCTATACGGTTTTGTTAAACATTAATAACCTCGTCATTTTACTTGAAGTTTCTCTCCTCTTCTCATTATGAATTGGTGCAGCTGCTTTTAAAGTTCACTAATATAAACTTTTTCTTTCTTTATTACGGGTCCTAACTTTTTTAGGATGTCTTAAGTGAAAAAATATTAAAGAACTAATCATCTAATTTGAAGTTCACTAGCTTTAATATAAGCTTTCTCTCTCTTTATTATGGAAGCTTTTAAAGTTCACTAATATAAGCTTTCTCTTTCTTTATTATGGATCCTAACTTTTTTAGTTACAAACTTCCAAGTAAAAAATAGTAATTAGCTAATCATCTAATTTGAAGTTCACTAATACAAGCTTTCTCTTTATTATTGGTAGTTTTCTTTTTATGATAGTTTGGTTGTTTCATTAAGGTGTCTTGAAGTGAAAAGTATTAATTAAATTGGCAAAGAAAAACACTAATTATCTAATGGTTTTGAAAAATATTAATTATTTAATTGTCTCATTTGAATTTTTTAATATAGACATTATAGACATTCTTTAATGATCTAAAGAATGAAGGTCATTAAGTGCCCTACAATATTAAAGAATGGAGGTACCTAGAGTTTTGATTTAATGATCCAAATAATGAAGGTCATGACGTGCTTATAATGTTGATAAATAAATTATTCTTTAACTATCCAAAGAATGGAGGTCATTAAGTCCTTACAATTTTGATAAATAATTGGTAATTTGATTTCTTCACTATAACCATTTAATTTAACAAATAAATTATAGCATTATTGTAATAATCCAAACAATGGAAGTCATTAAGTGCCTACTATAACGATTTAATTTAACAAATAAATTATAGCATTATTGTAATAATCCAAACAATGGAAGTCATTAAGTGCCTACAATATTAATGGATGTTGATAAATAATTATTGTGTGTAGATGTTCAAGTTTTAACCATCCATGCCCATAATTTCTTTCCTTCTCATCTTAAATTTAATCATAACATATTATATTCTTAGTATACGAAAAATAATGTGAATCATGTATAAATTTATTGACACAGGCCGCGAAGAATCTTAGCGATCAATGTATTATTTTGTAGAAGAGTATTACGTATAAAGAAAATCAAAACCGTTATCTACAGTTAGATAATGAGATTATTAATGAGAATTTACTAACTAATAATTGAATTAATATTATTTACAATGAAATCTCGAAGGAGTATTCAACATTCTCTCCTCGATTTGAAGGAACATCTAACATGTCAAGCTGCATTCCAAACTTTTCAAACTTTTAGCGACCCAATGCTTTGGTAAAGATATCTGCAATTTGCTCTGAAATAGAACAATGTGTCAGATGAATGGTTTTGGTCTCAACATGATGTCAAATCAAGTGATATTTGGTGTTGATATGTTTGGTTCGATCATGGACTTTTGGGTTAGTGGCCAATTGAATTGTAGAAGAGTTGTCAACACATAGAGGTGTTGAAGTCATTTGTTTCTCGTGCAAGTCTTCAAGTATTTTACGAAGCCAAATGATTTCTTTTGTGGTTTGAGTTGTTGCAACATATTCGGTTTTAGTTGTAGAATCGACATGAACATATTGCTTTCGTGATCTCCAAGTGATAGTTGTTAATCCAAGTTTCATCAAATAACCTGAAGTAGAGACTCCATGCTCTTTATCTCCGTTAAAATTAGAATCTACATAATCTGTGATATTAAAGTCTGAAACATTAGAATATTTGATGCCATAAAATCGAGTGATTTCTAAATATTTGAGCACTTACTTTGTTGCATTTCAATGACCTTCACAGGGTTGATACATAAACCTATAAAGTATTCCTACAACAAAATTTATGTCACAACAAGTGATGCAGGAGTATCAAGTCAAAGACATATGTTTTATGATTGAGTAGGAAATGCTATTTTTCTGCTTCCATGTAATCATTTATAGAAGGATAGGATTAGTTATTAATTACTTGTAATTTTTTTTTATAGATAGGTGTCACGTCCCTTCCCACCCGAGAGGACGCAACTAAGACATCAGTGCTATCATTTAAACGAGGAAACTAGCCCCATGAACATTGACATATTAAAAATGCGTTGAACATAAAAAATTTACAGATGCATAATGCAATCTATAGTGGAATGAAGACATTCATGAAATACATTCAACATGTTCATCACATTTCATTCAACAAATACAATTGCAGAGATTAAGCACAAGTTATACTTATCTTGAAAGAAGCTTGTCGTGCAACGAGTTAGGTGGCTGCAACATTCCACCCAATCTTAGTCCAGTGTGCTCATCAATCTCTCGGCAACACCACCACCCTCGAGTTGGCCATGATTCCCACAAGGAATAAGGGAACTACAACAGGCTCACACATAGCCAAGGATATATCAAAATTCAACCAAGTCAAATCTACATTTGGGTTTATCAGGCTGCTAAGGAGGTGGGAGGTTGAATTGTTAAGATATTGAGCTCAACCACCGAGCTATGGGCACCTACACAAGATCTAGCTTGGCTTTACCAATCACTTACTCACCTAGAACAAGGAAGCATCCCCTTCTCTGCTACACAGTCCCTCAGGCTATGCCTTCCCTTTCAGTGCTCTTCAGGGTGTGCAAGAAAGAATAACCATACCCCTCTTGATCTCTCTTTGTGGTTCCTTTCTACACTATGTTTATCAAGCTAATACTTCCCTCTTCCACTCCAAACCAGTTCAGACCAAAACAAAGGATGCATGCATAGAAAAATACAAGTTCCGGGATTGATGAAAAATGTCCTCGGATCCAAAATAGAAATGGCAATTGGGGAAAAACGACCCAACATAAGAAATTCATTTCAATAACGTTCTATGGGCTTCAAGTGGGAAAAAATGACCCCTTCAGACCCTAAATTCATGGATCTATTCTCCCATTGGCTGTGCAACACCAAAAACAAAATTCCCAACCGTGAAAATGTGGAAACAACACAAAGATGCCCAGGAGATATCCCATCCATTGAACATTAAAAAAACCACTTCCCAACCATCGAAAAAATGAAGAACACTGCAAAGAGGTGAATGGAGAATGCCAAGAGCTCCAAAAAACGTGAGAAAGTGAAAAATGTGAATGTATGCTAGAATGGGCATATGTTTTTGGGTTTTTTTTCTTGCCCAAGAAGTCAAACACGATTTTGAAAAATGGGTGCTCTGCCCAAATCGAATTTGTCCCATATTCTTCCCATCCCCATGCATTAACCAACTCAACCACTTCTGATAGAAATAAATGATTGGCGCAAGAAAACAAACTGGGTAGTTGACAATTTTATGGGTTCTCTCTTTGACATTTGGCTTTTCCCCATTGGCTCAAAGTTTTGAATTATTGATATAAAGTTTTGAATTATTGACCGTTTCTTATTATTGATATAAATGGATGAACTGGCTTTTAGGAATCTGTGTTTTTTTAATATCATTGGCTTTTCCCATTGGCTCAAAGTTTTGAATTATTGATATAAAGTTTTGAATTATTGACCGTTTCTTATTATTGATATAAATGGATGAACTGGCTTTTAGGAATCTGTGTTTTTTTAATATCGTAGGTTTCTTCCATTTGTGGCCTTAGAGAGGTATCCGAAAGTATGTGAAGGATTTAAATAGGGTTACAACATCTGTATAATTTCAATGCACGTCTTCCCAAACATGAGATTTCACATTTTGCGAAGTTGAAAACCTTGAAAAACAATATGATTCACATTACCTTGGACATACTTTCTCCACTCGACATCAATGATTGATTCATATAGGGGCAGCTATTTGCATGTGAATTCCACGTTTTAAAGCAAAATAATTTATGAAAATTCTCTTTGTGAACTTCCAAATGCATGCAATATTCGACTTTATGACCATGTGATCCATTCAAATACTTTATAAGCTGCCCGCCCTCCATTCACACATGCTATGGTTGTACAAATATTTTATTGAGAACATATACCCTAACCATATTGTTCACTGGGTGAGTGTGGAAAGTCGGTAATTGACTATGATGCCAATGGAAACGTGTGATATATATACTCTTCCTTTCGGTGTTTTCTTTTTCATAAAATAAGGATAGTTCTTCAAAATTTCTGGAATAGTTTTTAATTATAATTGTTGAAGAAATTGACACAGGATTTAAGAGCAAATTCGACGTCGTGTTTGACGCAATTGTTATTGGAAGTAAGCTGGAGAGTATTTCAATGATTATGAATGGCCTGGAATTTCAAAATCTAAGTTCCTGTCAATTGGAAATTTAATGACAGCTACATGTTTTAAGTGCCTAACATTTTACGTTTTATGCTAGTTTATAAAGTGTCAAATTTACTGTATGATAAAAACCTCAGCCCTTACTGCTAGGATTTCATCCGGTACTATTATCGATTGGTGCCCTCTCTGTATATCTGGATGTAAAATTCAACCTTTACTGCTAGCAATTCCAGCCCGTACTCTTATAGATTGGCGCCCTCTCTGTATATTTGGATGTTTGGCATCATCAACATCCAAGGAGGAGTTCGATCTGTCATTTTCCTTGGAGTTGGGTCGTTTCTTTACCTTGTTAATTTAGAAGGGAAAGCTCACCCTTTCCATGGTGGGCTTCCGAGTATGCATTTATTTTTATAACTTCATAAATTATATAAATTTTAATTTAAAATGAAACCTAACGGAAGATAAGGATTTCCTTCAAGGCTGATACTTTCAAATTTCTCTATATTCGTGAAAATATGTATCTTATTTTCATGGAAGATATTGCTCGCTTAGCTTGCAGAAAATTTCTTCATTACCTAGAAGATTAGACAATACTCATGGTATCCAGAACCAAATCAATGGTTGTCCTTTTTTTTTTTATGGTTGGCCTTTGTTATCAGTATAAGGTGCTAGAAATTGTAAAATCAAACCTAACACAAACAATATCAAAGTCTGGTCGGGATTCCACCAATGTACTGGTAACCAAAGGTCAAAATGTGACGAGAATATCACTGAACCTGAAAAATTTCACACAACAAAATCACTCACACATTTCAATTTCAAAGACATACTTCAAGCAAGCCGTGGAAATGCAACACAACCAAAGAGCGCATGAAGAAAGACCGTTGTTCTTCTTGAATCACTTCCAAAGGCAGTGATACATCATTCCATATTGACTGCTCATCAACAACATGAGAGACAAATTATTGGGAGTATCTCCTTCGTGGATAGAGGAACCTTTGTGCATCCAGATCTTCGAGCATTTGGTGCCTCAAATAAACACCATAAAGCATGAACAACATTGCCCTTGATTTGCAGAGTGATGAGCTATTGACCAAGAGGATACATCTCGTTTTGTTTATATACATCGGCCTTTCATTGCCTATTAATGCGTTGTGCAAGATATATTCCCTCCTAGGCTCATGCGCTTGGCTTGACTTGACACTTGGTTATGCAGTTATATTCAACACTTAGTAGGTGGAAATGAACCTGTACGTTTCCTTCAAAAGATAGGTTTGGGCTGCAAACCCCTCAAGCCGTATGCTTCCTTCAAAAGATAGGTTTGGGTTGCAAACTCCTCAAGAACGCACAATCTACTCACAGAAAATACCTTTTAACTCTGTACTTTGAACCATGTAATTATCTTCGAATACCGAATTCGATTCGAAAATAATTCGTATTGAAATTCTTCAAGTCCATAAAAATTTGTGAGTATAATCTATATCCTCATTCAAAGAGAGGCTTCCTCATGCATCCCCTATATTATCGAGACTCCTTAAAAAATGTAAGGTACGACGAATAGAGCAGCCGTTGCAAAGGTTCATTTCGGAAACTATTTGAAACACTACTCTGAATCTATGGAATTCCTATCCGTACTAACTTATTAATTTTGGTCATCATGTGAACAATTTTTCTGGTCAGGTTAGTTCATGTTTACAATGAAATGAAACCTTAAATCAAATCCATAGGACATGCGGATTTCCATAGATTCGTTCTCTTCACTTGACTTAGCATAATAGTTCCATAATCCAATTGTATGTGCTCCATGAGAATCCAACTCATATATGTAGATACTAAACAATGGTTACGAGAGGGGGAAACACTGTTTTATTCCTATGGCACTCTGGCGGTCTCGTATTCTCCAGCAATGTTGGATTCAACATGTTGGCATTGGATAAATGAACCTAAAATATCATCTTAGAAGCAAGCAAGAGAAATAAATACAGATAGAAAGGTATTAACGCTTAAGAACCACTTAACTCCCATACCTCATAAACCATATGTTACACGACAGTTCGACATATCTGTGAAAACCCTAATGAATTACTCACCAAGAAATACTTCCTAGCAGCGATGAGTTGGCTCGGCAATGGAGTTGAGATAGTGTTAATGGTGATGAAAATTCCAATGTCTAGGGGCATGGGCACGATCAAGCTAACTTTTAACTACCAATTACATCTGTGTTAAACATTAAATCAATTAAACCATACGATTAACCCTATGTTTACACAAAGATGAACTATAATCAATGGGGATCGACAATAATATGAACAAAGCCATTACTAGGTGCTGTCCTCTTTGTTGAGAGTGAATAATTTACGGAACTGTGTGTGCTGAATGATCAAAGGTCGAAGCTTACTGTATAATCCAATCCAAACGAAGACAACAAGGATTGGCTACCAAGCAGACACCTCCATTGAACCATCATGAAATAACCTTGTTGCAAAGATAAACAATGTCATGTAATAGAGATAAAAGTGTGCCAATTCAAAGAATTAATATTGGATGCATCCATTCTTTCTTAAGAGCAAATACAAACATTTTGACTAAACAATTAATAACCGTGGTGAATGATAGAAAACTCGAAACTGCCAGACAACATGGTTTCTTGAAAACAATCTTATGAAACACCGGATTAAAAAAATTAGAGGGGGGTGAATCAGTGAATCAGGTCCTGTCACTGAGAGGGGGTGATTCAGTGAAACAATTTCTAAGCCAATTTTTACTTAATCAATTATGGTTTGCATATATAATAACAAATTTGAACACAATGATTTATCCTGGAACCCAATTGAGAAAAAACCACCAATACTTTTCTATTAACTGCAAAATTTGTTTTTACAATATACAATAGAAGGAAGATGTTTTCTTCCTCTTTGGATCAACACCCATCTTTGGATCAGCACCCAGTGATCATGATGCACCCACGCCCCTATTTAGTCAGTTACAACTGACAAGGAAGCACCTACTCCCCTGCAGCACCAACCTGCACTAGCTCCTCCCAACCACCCTTTGTTCATCAATATGGAAATATTCTGTGTTATACTCTGAATAACATGAGTGCTGCTCTTCTACAGTCACACTTTCTTCTTCACATCTAGGTAGAATTATAAATTCCTTCAACACAACTCTTTGTCAAACAACACACCTTTTTATAAACAACACACCTCTTTATTTATAGCCTAATCACTTTTGATTTTTTAATAACATAGTTATTAATCTTCTTTGATTTAATTCAATCTTTTAATGTATGAATGACTTAACCGAGATTCAATCTAATTGTTTCTTTTTGCAGGGTACTGTTTTTGGATCTCTGGAGGGTTTTACTAAATTTGGTGATCATTTAGACATGACAACGTGTAACCATTTTAGTAATCTTCTTTGATTTAATTCAATCTTTTAATGTATGAATGACTTAACCGAGATTCAATCTAATTGTTTCTTCCTGCAGGTTACTGTTTTTGGATCTCTGCAGGGTTTTACTAAATTTGGTGATCATTTAGACATGACAACGTGTAACCATTTTAGTAGTTATGGTAGGGTTTTAATGGCCTCTGTTATCTTCTTCATATGATCCACCTTCAGTGGGATCATCACTGGGATCATCTGCAGGTTACTGTTTTTGGATCTCTGCAGGGTTTTACTAAATTTGGTGATCATTTAGACATGACAACGTGTAACCATTTTAGTAGTTATGGTAGGGTTTTAATAGCCTCTGTTATCTTCTTCATATGATCCACCTTCACTGGGATCATCTCCTTGGTAAAAAGACTCCAATAAAAAGACTCCTGGTACTCAATACAAGCTTTTATAAAGATATTCAGATGGATCAAGAAAGAGCAGATGCCACAACAACAATATCAAAATTTTTCATTTAGGTGTTGTTGCTTTATGAAGGAGCGGATGCAATTCACAATCACACTGTAGAGATGCGTTATGAGCACTTACTTTCTAGGAAGATCCAGGTGTTGGTTCCACATTAAGTTCATTTTATGAATTCTATGCTCAGTCAAAAATTACACCCGAGAGCTCTTCTACAACGGAAAGTTCCACGACATTTCCGTTTAGCGAACTTCTGTACTTAGTCAAAATTTTCATTATCTCCAACATCGTGATGCTCTTCCATTTTAAAATCTCCAATCTCCAATTACAACTAGAGATCCATTTGATCTTTCATAGTAATCCTTTCGATCATCTCTTCTCCAATTATATCTCCGATCCTTTGTTCAGACAGTTCAATTTTGAGCTCAACGCTCTCAATTTACTTCCATGTGACGCAGTTGAGAAATCAAATCAAACTTTAATGTCAACTGCTTATCTGGAATTACATGCCATCCTTTGCATTCATAGAATGGTTGGATATTATGTTCATGTGGGAGTATATAACATCTATGGAGTGATATTAATCCAAGGTAAGGATACGTTCTCATACAGTTTTTCATTTGGAACCAGTGCCCTAGACCATCATTAGTCAATTTAGTATTACTACTTTAAAAATCTATGCAAATTAACTTACTGTATTTTAATTAAATTGCTTAGAAAAATGGCTTAGGTACTATTAATTAACTTATTGTTGTATTACATACATTTAAATAATAATCAGTAAAGTATAATGAATGATCCTTTTTTCAATAATAATTAGTGAAGCGTAATGAATGATCCTTTTTTCATTAGGTATTTCAAAGCCTCCTAATAATAAGACTAAGTGATTATATAATCTTAACTAAATTTATTTATCTTTTTATTTAAAAAAAATTATTTAGTTTATTTAATAAGATATGTTTATTAAATTTATAAGTTATAATAATTTTCAATAAATTTGTTTATTTTTATATTTTTTAAAACTTTTCATTTACTTTATTTAATTAGATATGTTTATTAAATTTAATAAGTCATAATAATTTTCAATTAATTTTTAAAATAAATAGATTATTATAAGTATTTACTATAATTATAATTATAAGTATTAAAATTATTAAAACTTAATATAAGTATTAAAATTCTTAAAGTTTAGTATAAGTATTTAAATTATTAAATTATTATAATTTTAAAATATATTTCTGTATTAAAGTTATTTGAATAAAAATAAACTTTCTTAATTTGATTAAGAAATCTGATATGTGTTTTTTATTTTTTTAAAATTAATTCAAACAAAGTTAATTTTAATAAAAAATAGTAACCATTGCCATTATTATCATTCAAACCTATAGATATATTAAAAGATCTTAATGCACATGAATTAGTTGGAGAAAAGGATCTTTATGCAAAACATCTATTTTTAATATGATGTGATGTGTAGGGTAATCGCCATATTTGTGGGGATTATTCTTAATGGCTTGATGTTCCCTTTATGGTTGTTCACACATTACCATTTTTTCAAATAATTTATTTTGGAAAAAACAACTATAACTTAAATGCAAAATTGTGAATAAAATTTAAGAGATATGTTTAAACATGTTGATATATATTTATATTGCCATCTCATTCCACATCTGTGTATGTTGACATATATTTACGTCTATCGGCCTATATATGTTAGAATTTTGTGGTGGACTACCATCTATGCTTTTTCATCTACCGACCAGAATGAAATCAGTCAAATCTGAACCAGATTGACTGGATGTGACAAATCCTTGACTGAGAATCCACTGATCTATGATTCTGGATTTGCTCCATTATTCATCAATTTATTAATTAAAAATCAATAATTGATTTTTGGGGGCTTTTTGACCTGAGTGATGGAAAATCATTCAAAACTAGGAAATAGTGGGTCCATGGGTTTACATTGTGCTCTTGGCTTGAAAATGAGCACCTACATGACTGAAACAGATTATTTGCAAGTGTACTGTCTAGAATGATTTTATGGGTGATAGTTGTAAAAATTAAAATTAATCTTCAACTATTGGATTATTAGATACAAATGCTACCTTAACTCCATCGATTATTAGATACAACTATTAGCTTAACACAAATGTGTCTAGAACTATTAGCTTAACTTCAACTCTAATCAAAGTTATATTGGATAACTATTAGCTTAACTATTATATGCAACTATTATGTTAACTCCATTGATTTTACAACTATTAGCTAAACTACAACTCTAATTACTTAGAGCTTAGTCCAAGTGCATTTGGAATCTAGTTAATGTGCACTCATGTAAGAGTCGAACTCCAAATAAAATAGTTCGAACTCTTAATAAATTCCTCTGAACTTGTGTGATAACTCATGTGTGATAACTGCACTTAGTTGCATGGTATTGTGCAACTCATGTGACACTCGAACTCCTCCTACCAATTGGGACTCCACTTAATGTGCATAAGGCTTAGTCGAACTCCATTTGGAAGCTAGAAGTCACGATAACTCATAGCTCTTTTATTAACTACAATAGATTTATATTAGCTTAACTATTAGATACAACTATTAGCTTAACTTCAACTCTAATTACTTATGGCTTAGTCCAAATGCATTTGGCATCTAGGAGTCTAGCTAATGTGCAATCATGTAAGAGTCAAACTCCTAATAAAATAGTTCTAACTCCTAATAAATTCCTTTGAACTCATGTGATAACTACACTTAGTAGCATGGTATTGTGCAACTCATGTGACACTCGAACTCCACCTACCAACTCGGAGTTTAGGTAATGTGCATAAGGCTTAGTGAGCATAACTCATAGCTCTTTTATTAACCACAATAGATTTATATTAACTTTTAAATTAACTATTAATCGTTGGAGCTCCTTATAAACAATTATAAAGCTTGAAGTAGAGTTAATTAGTCAAACTGCATTTTACAGTTGGGAGTTGAAGTAAAGTGCACTTCCTGCGATAGTATAATTCCTAATAAAATCCTCTGAACTCCTAATAAATTCCTCTTAACTCATGTGATAACTGAAGTTAGTGGCATGGTAATGTGCAACTAATGTGACCCTCGAACTCCACCTACCAATTGGGAGTCCAGTTAATGTGCATAAGGCTTAGTCCAACTCCTTTTGGAAGCTAGAAGTCAAGATAACTCTAAGCTCTTTTATTAACTACAATAGATTTATATTAACTTTTAAATTAACTATTAAATACAACCATTAGCTTAACTCCAACATGATGATACAACTATGAGCTTAACAACCACAACTTAAAGTGGTTTTTATGTTAGATTAACTATTAGATACAAGTAATTGACACATTCTTTAGGAAAAAAATTTATAACTATTAGGTTAAGTCCAATGATGATACAACTTTAATTTAACTTCAAGTCCAATCACAAATTTTAATTGAACCGCAATAGTTGATATATTAACTTTTAAATTAACTATTAAATACAATTATTAGTTTAAATCCAATGATTCTACAACTATTAGCTTAACTTTAACTTTATTGGCAATTATATTGGATAACTATTAGGTTAACTCCAATCATGATACAACCATTAAAGTAACTTCACTCTGGGTAGGAACATATTAATCTTATTATTAATATGGTTATTGCTAGTTATGCTGTGTTCATTCCTACATTAGAAATAATCAGTTCGCGTCCACCACCACCGGCAACCGTATACTGCTGCGATTGATCCATAGAATCAAGATCCACCAAATACTCGTTAGCGGCTGCAGCTAGTGCTAGTGCTTCTCCAAGGTATGTCAATGAAAGTCTATTGTCACTGTTGAAAGAGAGCTTATAGTTGTCACAGGCGTAAGTTTTCTCGCTTTTGTTCGATACCAAAGCGACGTCCCTTAGGAATCGCTGCATAGGCAGAAGAGTGTCTGTAGGATGATCAAATCTTTGCCAAACAGCTGAGCCGCCGCTGGACGCCAAGAGTGCCAAACATCCATTTTCTTGCAAGACGACCTTCTTTACTCCTCTGTCCCTAGTATTTGTGGCCCAGACAACAGTCCCGTTGGAAGTAGATAGAACCATGTTGCCCTTCTGGGTGAGATCCAGAGAAGAGTTTATATATACAAGATGGTCTCTGTTGGCAAGCCACACAACAGTGGAATTATCAGGAATGGTAGCGGACCAAATCCCAAAGGCGTAAGCTCCCTGCGCGCCTGTGGGTTTAAAGCCAGCAACGAATATACGGTTCCCAGAGATAAAAGAGATTGGATCACCCGGTTTGATAATGGAATTGAGCTCCAGTACTGAGGAGACTTGTGCCGGTTCTCCCTTCAGTCAAGGCTGGATCCATATCAAAACAGAGAGCATAATGATAAACGGCCATGTTGTTGACATTGAAGTCATATTTTTTCGATTCTACAAGACCACTGTTGTGTATTAGAATGGAAGTTGAAGTAACAGAAGGTAATGTGTACTTAAGAGCTGAGCAATACAGAATGCAATGGGTAGAAACAGATAACTAATATATAATTCGGTATTTGTTACCAAATAGAAATGTGTCTACTACAGCTGAAGGAGATTTATCTGAAATTTAACTGTGGCCACCCATCTATAGTCAAGGAGGCTTAGCAGGTATTGAATATTAATCACATTCACCTTATCAGGTATTGAAAATCAATCACCCCGGATAGTTGTTGGATTCGGCATCGCACTCAAATCGCTCCATTCCCGGTATTCATCGACGGAATCCGGGTGTTCTGAGCCCCATTAATTAAAGCAAAGTTTGAATATAGTAATCGTACAATTTTGCATTGTTGACATTGCAGCTACGAAATTCAGGGGAAAATACCTGGGAGAAAAACTGTCTGAAGAAATAGAGATAGTTTAAATGCCCGTGGTTTTATTTGTCTGGTTTTAAATTCGGCGAAGAAAATTCAACGTTTCACTGGATTCGGTCCGACAAAGATTTGTGAAATTCTGGGTGGAGACGGCCAAAGGCAATGTGAAACTTGCTTAGCCACGAACAAAACATGACCAAAATCTCCGCGCCCGCCATAATACAGTCACGGAATAGGCTCCTACAGTATAGTGACAAATGAGTTCTTAATAATATAAATCCGATATTAAATTTTGAACATTGACTCAAGGTATTGGTATCTCAATTTCCACAATTAGATGGAAAGTCCACAGCAACGGATTGACTAGCAAAAATGATTGACGATCTGGGTCGATTCAAATTTAATTTGAATTCTGTCATTAGGAATCTGGGGTTTATCTGATGACCAGTTATCCCACGCGACGAAATCAACCGTCGACTTAGGAAAATAACCGTGTCGAACTGTAGATTGTCGTTTCCTTTTTTTCTTCTTTCATTCACCATTCTTTTCTGATTTACTGCCATCAGCATGGTAGACCAAATCTTCTACAGTGATGACAAATCATGGAATGAAAGAGGAATTAGCTCAACAGTGATTGTCATACCCATAGAAAAAAAAGTTGGTTGATCAAGAAGAGGTTGATCAATAAGTTGGTTGAAATGTAATTTTTTTTATATTTTATGATTGGGCGTGGACTAAGAACAAACCTTTCTGTAAATTGCATGGACAAATGTGCTGTCAAAGGTGGTATGAAAATGAAACAAATGTGCTGTCAAAGGTTTCCAGATGTCATAAAAATGTTAAGAAATATATTTAAATTTTAAATATATATTAAGATGAAATATTAGGGACATTCAGTGAGACTATTTTATAGTTATTATTAGATTTGAGTCAAAAACTTTGTATTAGGATAAATAGCTCTCAACCATTTAAACTAACCCAAAAAAATTTAATTTAAAAATATATATCTCAAACATATCTTAATTTACATAACTTTAAGATATAAATAAAAAATCATCCATAACATCTAACTTCTAACATATAAACATTCACCTCACCAAACCATTAATTTTAAAAACACCAATAAAATCAAAAGTTAAATAATTTTTTTTTACGCAACCAACCAAAATATTTTTCACTATAAATGTGATCTGTCATATAATACTTGTGTTTGTGGTAAAAGGTTTGAATCAATAGGTATTGCTTCCTTCCTCTGAGTCAGTAACTAGATTATTTTGTTGCAATACGCATAGCACCCTTCATCTGCACACTAAATAGAATTAATTTTTCTGCTAACAATCCAGAAATGGAAATTAGAAGTCAAAAATCCATTTGGCATCTGCGTTTGTCATCCCTGGGAAGAAAGCAGGCTCTCTCCCCAAAGCAAATTCCATGGGGTTAGGGATCGTATCTTTGTCATCCCTGGGAAGAAAGTAGGCTCTCTCCCCAGAGCAAATTCCATGGGGTTAGGGATCGTATCTCGTATCCCAGCTTCATGAAACATTTATTGCAGGTTTGTTGGCTTCAACGCTTACTTATAGATGGCGATAAAACCTTTGTCTGGGAATCTAAGTCGGGCATGTTAGTAAAATCCGAGACATCTAAACTTGAGTTATCACTCAGTTATAAAAATTTCAGGTTGACCTCTTTTTTTGACCGGTAACATGAAGTAAAACTTGACACAACAACAATTCGACAGAATTACAAAATCATATAACCAAACATTAAGAAGACTTGTGTCCACCACTCTGTGATTTGATATATATAACTTTTCAAGAAATAACAAAAAGATAATACAATCTTGTCGGCTAGATTCTTTTACAGAGCTTCAGCTCTTAGATAAAGCTTGAGCTTCACTCTCTGCTCAGAATTCTCTCTCTGAGTTCTGTTTTAATTTACTATCTTTTTCTTCTATTTATAGGCAAAATGAAAATGCTTCTAAATGAATCTAAAGTCTTGAGATTAATCGTTGTAATAACTATCTACCTAAGTCTTAAGTTCAGAAATTTAATTCGATTGGTTTACATTGCAGAGTCATGAACTCTTCACTCTTGTCAGGCTCACTGAGAGACACGAAACTGATATGGACTCTGCTAAAGTCGACAGAGATCTGGTACGACTTCTGCCAGTAATTACTTTTTCCAACAATTCCCCCTTAATTATGAGCAAACAAGGATCTTAAAACAAAATTTTACAAAATGTTTTAGAGCTTAAACATGCTCTATGCATGACAGAGTTCACTGTGCAGAACTTCTCATTCCAAGATAACTACGTAGATACTGAAATGTATCATTTGCCAAAGGCTTTGTAAAGATGTCTGCAAGTTGATCTCCAAACCTGCAAAATTATAAACAAATTTTCTTGTTGTTCGCCAACTCTCTTATGAAATGAAACCTTATGTCGATGTGCTTGGTTCTCTTATGGAACACATGATTCTTTGACAATGCTATGGTTGAATTGTTGTCGCAGAAAATGGTTGTTGGTTATTGTTGGTTCTGTGATAGATCTTTCAAATTTCTCTACATCCAAACAACTTGGCATGCAGCTCTTGTAGCTGCAACATACTCTGATTCTGCTGAAGACAGAGTTAGTATGGGTTGTTGCTTTGAATCCCATGAAACAACACCTATACCAAAATGAAATGTGTACCCAGATGTGCTCTTCCTGTCATCTATGTTGCATCCATTGTCACTGTCAATGTATCCAATGAGTTTAAAACTTTCTGAGATTGAATACATAATGCCAAGGTATTTTGTGCCACTTACATACCTCAGAATTCTTTTACCTGCTTTCCAATGAAAGTATTTTAGTGACTTCATGAATCTTGAGATCAGACTTAGTCCATACATGATGTCTGGTCTTGTCGCTGTTAAATACATAAGGCTTCCAACCATCCTTTTAAACAACGTAGGATCTACAGTTGATCCTTCATCATCCTTGCTCAATTTTAAACCTGTTATTACTGGTGTTGGGGATGTCTTGCAATTATATGTATTAAATTTTTTTAAAACTTCCCTTTCATATTTAGAATGTGATATAAACATACCACTGTCATACTATTGAAATTCAATGCTTAGAAAAAACTTTATAAGCCCCAAATGAGTCATTTCAAATTTCTCTTTCCATGATTGTTTTAAATTCTTCTATGCCAAAATTACCAGTAAATATTAAATCATCTACATACAGGCATACAATTAACATCTTACCTTGCTCACTAACTTTGGTGTACAAAGTCGGTTCACTTTAGCTTCTGTGAAATCCATTTTCAGTGAGATAGGAATCAATCTGACTGTACCAAGCTCTAGGAGCTTGCTTCAAACCATAGAGTGCATTTTTTATCCTGTACACTTTATGGAGTCTTGAACTGGAACTTCATAGCCTTGTGGTTGTTCCATATATACTTCCTCTTCTAGATAGCCATTAAAAAATGCCGACTTAACATCCATTTGATAAACATGCCATTTTCTTTGTGCATTAATGGCCAAGACTGTTCTGACTGTATCCATGCATGTAACAGGTGCAA
Source organism: Pseudotsuga menziesii (assembly GCA_001517045.1). Taxonomy (NCBI): domain Eukaryota; kingdom Viridiplantae; phylum Streptophyta; class Pinopsida; order Pinales; family Pinaceae; genus Pseudotsuga; species Pseudotsuga menziesii. Next base: position 42,377 of record LPNX010014170.1, read on the forward strand.
ACATTTCACTGAAGTCTATGCCAGGCTGCTGTGTGAAACCTCTTGCCACCATTCTTGCTTTGTTCTTCTGCACATTCCCATCAACATCTTTCTTGGTCTTGTAAACCCATTTGACGTTAATTACATCTTTATCTGTTGGTACATCTACCAACTCCCATGTTTGATTCTTCTTAATGCATTCTATTTCTTCATCCATGGCTTGTGCCCATACCTCTTCTTCGATAGCTTCCACAAATGTTAGTGGATCATATATAGGAGAGAATAATGTAAAGAGAGAGAATGAATTTGGTGTACCAGCTTCATATATTTCACGCAGACTTCTTGTCTTCACCGGTTCTGTTAATGTCGACCTCGACGAAATGCTTGATGGAGTCTGTTGTCCTCTTGGTGTACTTGTCGGCATAGCTTGAGCTGCAACTTGTGTCGGTGTTCCTTGTGTTGAACCATGTCATGGTGTCATGGGAGTCGACAGTGCTACAATCGTTTGACTTACATGTGGTGTTTGAACCACTTCCTCCGTTATGTCATTATTGTCGACATTTGACACAATCTTGACATTTATGTCGACACTTCCATCCCATGATTCATTCTCGACAAATTGAACATCTTGACTAAAAATCAATTTCCTTACGACACAATCATACAACTTATATGCTTTTGTGTCTTCAAAATAGCCAACAAAAATACATTTCTGTCCCTTGTTGTCTAGCTTCTTTCTCAACTCATCTGGGACATGAGCATATGCAACACAACCAAATTTTTTTAAATGAGTAACACTGTGATTCATACATGTCCATGCTTCTTGAGAAACTTTGTTCTTCACACTCTTTTTTGGACACCGGTTCATAATATATACATCATTTACGACTGCTTCAACCCAATATTCATTTGACAAATGCTTGGCTGCCATCATGCTGCATGCCATCTCAATAATGGTTCTATTCTTTCTTTTGCCAACATCGGTCTGCTGAGGTGTATACCGTGTAGTGAATTGCTTTTGTATGCCATGGGTCTTGCAAAAATTTAGAAATTCATTTGAAACATATTCATTGCCTTTGTCGATCCTTAAGATTTTGATGCGGTGTCCACTCTGGTTCTCCACGAGTGCCTTGAACTGATGAAAATAACTAAATGCATTAGATTTATGTTTCAGAAAATAGTGACCATGTTTTTCTTGAGTAGTCATCAATAAAAGTAAGAAAATAATTGCAGCCACTAATGGATGTTGTCTGCATTGGACCACAAATATCAGAGTGCACAATTTCAAGTGGTGTGTGTGCTCTATATGACTTTTCGATTGGAAAAGTCTCTCTATGTTGCTTGCCAAAAATGCAGCCTTCACAAACTCTATCGGGTTTGTTGTTCAGTGGCAATTCTTTCACCATATTCTTTGTGTGCAGTAGCTTCATCCCACCAAAATTCAGATGTCCAAATTTGAAATGCCACAACCAGAATTCATCCTGAACTTCTGTTTGAAATGTAGCTTGAAAATCGGCACTGTCATTTTCTTTCTTCTCGAGGTGCTTGACTGCTTCTTTACTTTCTGCCTTGAATGCAACCCTTGTATTTGTCTTTCCTTTCATGTCCGGAATTATCATCAATGGAAACAAGCGATTGCTTGTCATTGGGGCTTTTTCTATCAGCTCGTTGCTTGGACGTTTGTCTTTAATCACACAGTGATCATCTTCTATGTAGACTCTGTAGCCTTTTTGTATCAATTGTCCAATGCTCAACAAATTATGTTTCAGACCTTCGACATGATAGACATCAGGGATAAAATTACTCTCACCCTGTTTGGTTAGAATACCAACAATACATTTTCCCAAAAAAGTGACTTGGACATTATTTCCAAGTGTAACATCAGTTTGAACTGAATTATCTAGACTGGAAAACAAATTTAAATTACCAGTCATATGATTGATGCACCCTGAATCTAAGTACCATATGTCATGTGGACTTTCTTGGACAACATTGCATTCAATTGGAGATGCATATGCCATTAACATTGCACTTGTCGGAGTACTGGTGTTGGTCGACTGATTTGGGCTTTGCCTTCCTTGGTTATATTGTTTCTTCGTGCATTCATATGCATAATGAACAAATTTCTTACAATAATAACATTGAATTTTTTATTTATCAAACCTCTGACAACTTGGGACTTGGATCCCGATTCTCTCCTCTACAAGTGACATTTGTAGGACTTATGTCCCGTTCTCCTCTAGAAGAACTTCTTCCTCTGCCTCTGGAGTTGTTTCTCCCCTTGACTCTACCACGACTTATGGATGACTGTGCTGCGAATGCACTTTCTAATGATGTATTTGTTCTGCTAATTCTGTGTTCATGATTGATGAGTGAATATTGAAACTCATCAATGGTAAACACCGACATGTCTGTGTGTTCTTTCCAAGGTCACAACCAAGGATTCAAATTTTGGGGGAAGACTTCTAAGAACTTTTTCAACCACCCTTTGGTCTATTGTGGTTTTTCCATGAGATTTAAGTTGATTTATCAAGCCAACATGTCACATACCCCAATTTTGTAAAATAATGTTAATTATTTTAATTATATTTCCTAAGACATTATGTTAAATTTAAAGCTAAGTAGGAACTGATGACTCAGCAGAGTCAAAAGAAGTGGAATGTAATTCTGAATATTTTATTATTAATAAATAAATGTGGAGACAACAGCATGGGAGAGCTGTTAATAAGAGGTTACTGGTCAAACTGGTGGAAGGAATTAGGTGGAGGGCAAAAGACAAGTGGCAGCATCCTCAAACACTTCCTAGGTTGCAGGTGGCAACTTCCCTATATTTGGGGTCATGATCCCCTAAGAAAGTGGGATCAGAGCAGGTGGCTCAATAAATGACAACTAACCCAAAAAGACCTAGGCAATCTTTTAAAAGTACCTAAGGAATAGAGCTGAGGTTGCTCAGATATTTTTCCAGAGAAGTATCATTCAGGAGGAATGCTATTCAGGAAATTCATTGGGGAAAAAGGGAAAAATAGTAAGGAAGGTGTGTTGAGAGAAAGTCTGCAGTAAATTGGTCTGTTACAGCTTGTTAGCTGGGAGAACTTACTGATAAGTTTAGAATTGGTACTGAGTCTGTAGACTGGTATTTGATTATTGCTGCACCTAGTTCCAGCCAGGGAGACCAGAGCAAGCTCGGGGGTTCTGAGGAGTCGCTGTTTGAGCGCTCTCCAGGAGTTGGTAGGGAGGAACGTCCTCCCATTGCTGTTGTTGTCCAAGTTCAAAAACAGGTTCTGTCCTCTAACAGTCTTTGTTTTAATGATTGTGTATGATAGAATGCATGTTTGTAGCTTATGATGTAAAGATTTAGATGGCTTAGTAATATAGATGTTTTTAGTTTATCAGTATTAGAATATTTTAATGAGAAATAAAAACCCCACCTGTTTTTTTCCTCGTCTGGCATGACCAGACCGTACTCCAGCTCAGGGGTATAATTATAAATAAAGATGGTATGATGACAATGTAGAATAGTAAATTGTTTCTCTATCCTTTTTTAGAAGAGATATTTTACTGATAGTAGCATGCGTTCACAGATAAAAACTATTTCCTTGTACAGTATTTACTTTTAGTAATTTTATCATTTTAAAAACAAATAGAAGAATATAATAGTCGCACTGGAGTAAGGTTAGACTAGATATAGCTGCTGTTAAAACCTTACAACTTCTTTCTTCCAGTTTAAAATAATTTAACTGGTATATATCTAAATAACAACACTGAAAGTAGGAGTAACTAAATATTGATTAAATTCTACAGTCAAAGCAAGCTGGTTTAGATTTTATGTATGATTGGTAATGTAATCATTTTCATTATTTTCTTTCTTCTTATTAGACTAAGCTCAAATAATGTTTACAGTTGTTAATCTATCTTTCATAAAGTGTAAATGAATGTTACTATATATATTTATGAGATAGATCCTAGATAGTGTTAATTGATTTCTTTTGTATACATATAAATATCATAACTAATAAGACAAACTAAATACTAAAAGAATCTTTATAAAGTATTAGCATAAATGGCACAAGAAATAAACAACATAATGCTATCTTTCTATGTGCTTATAAAATAAACAAAGAATATTAACCATAGAAGCATTAGTACTCTCAAGAAATATAACATCCTTATTATATTAATAACAATAAACTTTTTAATACACACATTATAGGAATATTATTATTTTGAACTTAAGGTAATGTTCTTAGTACATTATTTGCAAACTTGAACTAATTATACTTCTGCGCTACAAGGTAAACTGACACTACAAGGTAAACTGACAGTACAAGGTAAACTGATAGTACTTAAGAACATTGTTAAAAAGAAAACATAGAAACCCTATATAATTTGAAGGATATAAACTATATATCAACACTTACGATTTCTTAATAACAAGTAAGTCAATATACAAACCAGGAACAGAAACCCTGATGATAATTTTTATAAAAAAAATATATTAAGAGTAAAAATCAAGTGCATAATCGAACAGGAAATAAATAACAAAGTGATGGAATGCTCGACTTTCGAGCTTAACTATATATTATAAAATATAACTAGTAACCCTCACATTTGCAGAAGCGCAGTATATTTAACAGTAATTTAAAATGAACTGTGTTATTTTCTTTATTGTCAAAAATTAGGGTAAAAACCATATTCATCCAAAATATACAGAGTTAATAACTGTAAAACTCAGTTCAGTATTCTTTACTCACGGCCGTATTGAAAATTTACTTAAGGAGGCTTTTACAACCTGTTCTTTTATATAAACATAGTTTTATAAACAAGACAAAATGTACACTCACGGCCGAAGCCGGAGAACCCTGCAGTCAGCGAGGGTCTTAACAACCATGAAATACAGCGAAGTAAACAACCAGAACAACCAAAACCCATGAGGCTCTTTTAGGCCACAACGACCAACCCTTAACATTCCAGGAGGGTTTGAACAAGATAGAACGACCATGGAAAGTCCAGGGCTTACCGGAAGCTAGCAAACTGTTCCAATATCACTATGTATTTCCCCGAACGTTGAGTCGTCACTTGTAACAAGAAGAAAATAATATTAATACCCTACTTACAGATTGATCACTTATAAATATAAAAAAAAACCAGAATGCAAAGTATCGTAGGTAATAACAGCTTCGTACCTAGAAATTGAGGGAAGCGTGACCTCCTACAAAAAAAAAAACAACCACCAGTGTGAGAAGAAGGAGACTCTTCATCGCTGCAAGAAGGTAGGGAGAAGTTTTCTGACAAAGTTAACAGCCACAGCGACTGAGTGCAAGAAAACACGGGAAGCTATCACAACGATAACCCAGAACTTAGCAGAGAAAGTCACACTACTCACTAAGGAGTCGCAGAAGGAATAACATTCATAAAATAAGGATTTTCCGGAGAAGAGCAAGCTAACGAGGGTGGAGCATATAGGAAAGCAGTAGCAGCATTACTCACAGTGACAAAGCAAATGAAAGTTTCACAGCCAAATAACAGGAGCCAAAAGCGATGGAGCAGGAGACATGGAAGAGAATGACAAGTTAGGGTTAGAGGTGGCCCTTTTAACCTCACGACGCTTGGCCAAAACTATGCCACGTATCCTTGTAAATAATTTGCACACGGTGGGTAATTTTCCATAGTCATCCAGGAGCAAACACGAGGAACGACTTTATCAATCATTTGGCTGAGTTCAAAAGGGTTCTACTATAGTCCTCAGCCGAAGTCAACCTATCATTTGCAATATGATAACAAGAACTCGTTAATATATAAAAACTTTGCATTGGAGCTCACTATTGGCGTAAAGAATTAAACGATTCATTTGAATACTTTATGTTATACCATCGCTTATACTTGCAAATCGAGCTTTAACATTATGTTCATCGTGGGCGTAGTTAGCACTACGACATAGAACTTCATAACAAGTTATTTTCTTACATAATAAACAATTGATCAATTTATCAAGAGTGATAAGTGCATGATATAACTTTTTATACAAGATTGGAATGTATGAGGTAAAGGTTTATAAGAGTTTTCTTTAGAGATAAATCCATAAACTTGTTATGTTATAGTCTTGTTCATGACCTCTCCATCCAGGTGAATGACTATTTTGTCATTTAACAATTACAATCTTAAATAAAATAAGTTTTGCAACATTGTTGTAGAAGGAAAGTATAATACATATGTTTAAGTAAGAATAATACTTATACAAGTATTCAACCAACATCTATATTTTAATTATAGAATATACTAATGGTTGATATTAAGGATGTTGTAGAAACAACTATGGTAAGTATCTTGTTAGTAATGTTAATCCCTTGGGTCTTGTTGTATTTATCTAAGTAATTAAAGTTTGGTAAGTAAATACAAAAGAAAATAATAACAATTATTTTTTATGAATGTTTTGCCTAGAATAAATGTTCTTAACCAAGAAATCGTAACATACAAGGGTTAAGATTCTAATCTCTTTAACAAAGAATTTACCAACATAAATGTTAGACCATTAATCTATCATGTTATGCATTCTTTATAAGATAATAGCCACTAAGGATAGGCCCCTCTTATCATATATGAAAGGGATAGAATAAAAATCTGTTTACAGCAAGTTATCTATCTGACTAAAGATAAACTTTAGTTTGGAAACAGTTATTGTGTAAATAAAACTTTGTGCTTCAGCTTGAGTATATCTTTCCCAAAGAGCAGTTGAAATAAAGATGTAAACTCCCTTAAAACTTCAGAAGTTAAAAATGTAAACAGTAATACGTAAACTCCTTATTAATATACATTGCGATGTAAATGTATTTGTGCACTTTTGAAAGTAAACTGTTGATTCTATAACTCTGCCTTTTTCTACTCTATTTTTGTAAGAGTTTAATTAAGGTCTTTTAACAATGGACAACTATGATAGATATCGGATAGTTCAGTAATTATTAAAAGCCATAAAGTTACTTCCACTAGAAAGAAGGATATTTATTGAATTTACCTCAGTAAGCGTTGAAAATTGTTGGCATTTATTTTCTTATTGAACTTTTATTTTGCGACGTACTTGTTTTTAAACACTTTAGAAGTTCAACAAGCTGCACCCAAAATTCTTACATGTAGTCTGTAACAACAGGAAAACGTTCTGCATTAACTCGAAAGCCAAGTAAGCCCAGTTTTGCATGACAGTCCCACCTTGTGGTCGCAAAAAAAGAAAACAAGTCAGTAAACTGAAAAGGACTGTTCTATCACTAAACACAACCAACAGATAATTCAAACAATAAATTTGGTAACATATAACTAATTTAATAATTAGTTTACTGTAATTTTGATAAATTACTTGCATTTTAAAAATTTTAAATTTTTTTGGAAAATTTGGGGTTTTGACAACTCTGGTGTAGAATGAGTCTACTGTCTCTAAATATTTCATTGGCAGAGATTCAAAATATCTTCTAAGAATCTGTAGCTTGGAAGTCTTTACCTTGTCTGTGTTCTCCTCTGGAATAACTTCTTCCTCTTCCTCTAGAGTTGTTTCTCCCCCTGCCTCTACCACGGATTATGGATAACTGTGCTACGAATGCACCTTCTAATGATGTATTTGTTCCACTAATTATGTGTTCATGATTGATGAATGAATCTTGCAACTCATCAATGGTAAACACCGACATGTCTATGTGTTCTTCCAAGGTCACAACCAAGGATTCAAATCTTGGGGGAAGACTTCTAAGAGCTTTTTCAACCACCCTTTGGTCTGTTATGATTTCTCCATGAGATTTAAGTTGATTTATCAAACCAACAACTATGGTGTAGAATGAGTCTACCATTTCCGAATCTTTCATTGACAAAGATTCAAAATCTCTTCTAAGAATTTGTAACTTGGAATTCTTTACCTTGTCCAAGCCTTGATATGCGGTCTCCAATGTGTCCCATGACTGATTAGTGTTAATTGATGCTGCTACTCTTGGCTTGCGGTCTCCAATGTGTACCATGGTTTGGTGTATGTAGAACAAATCTTGTCCATGTTTCTTCCTTTGTTCCCTCTAGCCATCCTTCTCATCTTTTTTGAGATTATTATATGCTTTCTGATCTCCTGGTTCTGCATAACCATGCTGGACAATTTCCCAAACATCTTGTCCTCTGAACAAAGCCTTCATTGTTAGAGACCAATACTCATAATTATTTTCTGTAAAAATTGGTGTTTGCAAACTCGACATGTTTGAACTAGAAGTGGAAGTCATTTTTAATTTTTAATTTTCCTTAGAAATTTACTTTTTCACTTTTAAGACAAGATTTCTTTCCTAAACCTTGCTCTGTTAGCAAAAAACAAGATGGCTAAACTTGAGTTACTGCTCAGTTATAAAAATTTCATGTCCCCAAGGCTTTTTCTTTTTACTTGTCTAACTTCGACTAGACAAGTCTACCAATATGGTCGGACTTTTCGACTCGACTCTTTTACCTCGACAAGTTCTTACTTGTCGGTTTTACCAACTCACTTCACTTCGACAGGTTTAATTCGACTACTTGTCAATTTTACAAATTCGACAGGTTTACTTCGACCGAACTTAACCGACAGGTTTAGTAAGTCTACCAATATGGTCAGACTTTTCGACTCGACTCTTTTACCTCGACAAGTTCTTACTTTTTGGTTTTATCAACTCACTTCACTTTGACAGGTTTACTTCTACCACTTGTCGATTTTACAACTTCGATAAGTTTACTTCGACCGAACTTAACCGATAGGTTTACTTCGTCTGATTTACTTCGACTTAATCACTTTTAGTTGAATTTCAGAAAGGAAGTTTCTTAGTCTAAAGACTTATGAAATCAATAATATTTGTGACTGACTCGTAACATGAAGTAAAACTCGACACAACAACAATTCAACAGAATTACAAAATCATATAACCAAATATTAAGAAGACTTGTGTCGACCACTCTGTCGTAAAACCTGGAACTTTTACTAGGTGAAATTTTTATGGATTCTTTAATCTTTCACTCTGTAAATGTAAGCAACATTTACACAAGTAATTCTAGAGAAAATGTCAGCTAAGTAAACATGTATTTCAACCATAAACTATTTAATATATATAACTTGTCGAGAAATAACAAAAAGGTAATATAAACTTGTTGGCTCTTCGACAGATTATTTTACAGAGCTTCAGCTCTTTGATAGAATCAAACACAAAGAAGCTTGAGCTTCAACCCTACTCTTTCTTTACTCTCTTCTCAGAATTCTCTCTCTGAGTTCTCATGTGAGTTATGTTTTAATTTACAATCTTCTTCTTCTATTTATAGGCAAACTAAAAATTCTTCTCCGTGAATATACAGTCTTGACATTAATGGTTGTAATAACTATCTACCTAAAACTTAAGTTCATAAATTTAATTCTAACTCTTCACTCTTGTGAGGCTGACTGAGAGAGATAGAACTGATATGGACTCTGGAAGAGTTGGCTGAGATCTGGTAAGGCTTCTACGAGTAATTACTTTCCAACATGGTAAGTCGGATAACATATCCCAGCTTATGCTATGGGACACATGCAATCTTGTTTTAGTCACTAAAAATGAAAATCTCGTGTGGCAGAGATTCCAGTAGCCTACTAATAGTCTTCTTCCTGGGAAATCCATGAAGACATACCTTAAATCGAGATTCAACAATTCAAGCTACATGACTGGCTATTATCGTCTCTTCTTCGACAAAAATAACGTTCTAAGTATCTCCTTCGACGAAACCAACAATTCTGTACTCCACTAGCATGATCCAGATCTCATCGCCTACACGTCTGGCAGAATCCATTATGACAACACTCAAACAACAATGATGGATGAGCGGGGAAAATTCTAGTCCAGTGACAGATATACTTTCAATTAATCAGACTACGGAGAAACGCTGCTGAGAAGACTAACCCTCAACCCAGACGAAAACCTAAGAGATTACAACTGGGAAAACAACTCCTCCCACTGGAATATTGTCTGGGAAGCATTTACACAGCTTTGCAAAATTCAAGGTCTATGTGGAAACAATTCACTTTTCATCGACACTCCGAAGCCCCATTATGCTTGTCTATTGGGATTTCACATGGTACATAGTAGTAATTGGTTTGTGGTCTATGAGCCTATATATCCTCTCAAGCCTCAAGAATATAATTTTTCAGGAAAGACCAAACTTCTTTATCTTAAGCATGCTAATTTTTATGGTAATGATCTAGAGACATGTACTCAATACCGCACAATTTAACAGTGCAAGGAGATTTGTATGACTGATTGGAGATGCAAATCCTTGGCATATAGATTGGATGGCATAGGAAAATGTTTTCCCAAAGGTAGTTTGTTCAATGGCATCCAATCTACAACAGCTCCGAACACTGTTTACATCAAAGTCTCGTCCAAATTTCCTTACAATTCTTCCAAAGAAGCTGTGCTTTCTCCAGCCAATGATATTTCTTTCCCACCGCCTGATCTGAATGGCGTAGAGCTTCATAATCCTGAAAATACAAACAGATGCAGGATTTGGAATATTCCAGTTGGAATCCTCATCGCTATAGCCGTTCTAGAGGTTGCTTGCTTCAGACTAGGATGGTGGTAATTGTTCAAACGGTACGAAATGTCCTCCTGCTTGGGAATTCAAGGGATTACTACATGGCCACAAAGATTCTCGTTTACAAAACTCCAATCGATGACCAACAACTTCGGATAAATCATTGGGAAAGGAGGCTTCGGTACCATTTACAAGGGAACTTTATCGTCCAACAGAGAAGTCATTGTTAAGAAACTGGAAGGGGTGGACATAGGAGTAGTGAAATTTAGAAAAGAAGTTACAATAGAGGGAAGAATTCACCACATGAATCTCATCCGCATGTTGGGATTGTGCACAGAGGGTGAGCACAGAATGTTGGTTTACGAATACATTCCCAAGGGATTGCTAGAAAACTACTTATTCTCGGAGGATAAGAACGTTCTCCAGTGGAATCAACAACACACTATCGCTGTGGGAATGGCGAAGGGAATTGTGTACATGCACAAGGAATTCTTCGAATGGGTTCTTCACTATGACATAAAACCCGAGAACATTCTCCTAGATGACAATTTCGTTCCCAAAGTATTAGATTTCGGGCTGGCCAAGCCGGTGGACAAATAACGAACTTTGTGCTTCTTAATGATGAGAGGCACTCGAGGATATATAGCGTCAGAGTGGGTGAGAAAGCTTCCCATTATAACCAAAGCAGATGTTTACATCTTTGGCATCGTTTTGCTAGATATTGTGAGTGGGAATAGCAACACAATGTTTAGTTCCCATCAACATAAGATTATGGGTGGTTCCGACAGATGCATAGGCAATCAGTTTCCACAGTGGGTAGTGGAGAAAATGAAGATAGGGAGAATGAGGGAGATGGTGGATCAGAAGCTAATTCCACGTGATGCAAATTCAAGAATAAATTGGGAAGAGGTGGAGAGACTGGTGATGAATGCGTTTTGATGCATATATTTTGATAAGGATTTGAGGACTTCAATGGGGAAAGTTGTTGAGATGCTTCAAGGCACAGTTGAAGTACCAAACATCTTTGACAAGGCCGAATTTCTTCGAGACACTAATCATTACAATTCCATCTTTATGAGGAGTATCCAATGAATACTATTGATTCAGGCATAGCAATATTGACATAACACATGGTGATCGTTTTTAGTAGACTACCAAATCTTCCACCATCTTACAGTAGTAGAGTGATAGTGATACCTGTTTTTCAATGGGAAAAAGTAATTTTTTGTCTCTGACCATATCCCATTTTTAGTGTGTTTTTTATAACTTAAATACACAGTTGTTCCTTTTGGATTTGAAATCGTGTTCATATTTTTTAAACTGAAATACTACCAAACTTGTAATTCTTCCAAGAACTTAAATCGCATATTGAAATAATAATAATAAAAATGGCGTTGTGTGTTGTGCATGGGAGAAGAGGATGACTTGTTAACAACAAACTAGTTTACGACACATCTTCAATAAATTAAGATTATGTTAAAACATTATATATATATATATATATATATATATATATATATNTGTGTATACTAACAAGATCCATGAGGTGGCAATCTGCGTTGGTTTCTTGTTTATTAAAATTGTAATTAATTCTTTATAAGGTTTACAGATGCAATTATTCAAATACAAAACAATTCACATAACATTGGGTGTAACATTTCTTTTCTTCAGCCATTAATCATCCGAGTTTGCTTTAATAACTATTGTTGGTAAGTCAAAGAAGCCACCATGCCAAGTAGAAGGAGCCACTTTGAAGGAATTAAGAGGTTATTTTGAGCAGTGTTTTATTGTTAGATTTGAAGGGAAAATCAACGAATCCGTCCACTTAATAAGCAACTCGTGTAAAAGATTCAAATCAATTTGAAGAAGACTTTGAAGCAATCTATGCCAAGCGATATAACTTGACAAGTTCGTTAGTGTTTTATTTTAATTTTAAAATTTGAATGAAAAGATAATGTTGCTATTATTTTATTGTCATGGAACAAAGTTTTAACATTGATTGGTGTATTTGAATTCTATAAAAATGGTTAGTTTAACATATATAACGATGGAGTCGAACTGTTTGAATTTTAAATCATGGAAACATAAAATCATTCTTTCAATACATGTGTTTGAACAAACTTGTATGGGAAAAGAAGTGTGGAGTAACAATCTTGTGGATGCCCAAGCAAAGTACAAGGCAAAGACTTAAGAAGTAATGATGTTGATCAAGTTCTTTACCAAAGAGATTTTTTACCACAAGTTTAAAATGGTAATGCTTTGTTTATCATGTGGGGGCATTTAAGAAAAATGCATGAAACTTCAAATAAAGGTAAATATGTTATTCTTTATTAAAATGGATGAGTTTGACTTTTTACAAGATCATTTATTAAAAATACATGATATTATAGATCAATTGAAAAGAAAATGGAAAAAGAAGAAATGGTGATTATAACTTTGAAGTTAAAGTTTTTTTTTATGTAAATGTTATTGGGACCTTGAACATTACTAGAATTGGGATGGGCTTTTATAATTACTCATATTTTTCCCATTTTTCTATGAACATTTGACTTTCTGCGTCAAACCTTGCTTATCTTTTATTAATAAATATGCATTTTCATATTTCTTGAAGGTATAAGACATTGCTAGTTTGCGTGAATAATTTACTTAGCCTATTGAATGCATGTGTTGTACTTTGTTTCTTAGGTGATTTTGAGTAGGCTTTCCCACATTTCACTTATGAAACTAATGTGGTTTCAAGTCAAAGAGTGTAAGGATCAAATCACTAATGTCCTCGCTAATGATTACAACAACTAGAAGCATAAGGAGTATTCCTAGGGATTTTGTTCCTCATTGTCACTCCAAAAGCTGCCAATGTTCAATGAGACATTTATGGCCCTAGATAGCCCGAATTGCCTCAAGAGTTCAAGTTGCACAAGTATTCTAGGATTCAAGGATACACCAATGCAAGTTTATAAGAGTAGCTCCCATCAATCAAGGGGTTAATGGAGCATTTACTTAAATTTCCATCTATAATATAAATAAGAGTATTTAATAGCATGAATATTTTCACACTTCATCACGAAGATATATTTGGTTTCTGGATTTGACAATGTGTAAATTTCAAAGTCCAACTTTTTGGGTGGACACTCCACCTATTTTTAGGGATCATGAGAGGTCAGTAAAATGATCCCTGAAGATGTGTGGAGTGTTGACCTGAAATGTCAGGCTTGTGAATTTGGACACAGTCAAGTCCAAAAATCAAATATATCTTAAAGAGTATTTAAGTTGATAGTTGAATGTTCATAAACTTCATTTTTATGTTATCATTTCTCTTAGATCTTTTGAAATTCAAATTGTAAAATAGGGCACTTTGTCTTGATATTCTGAATGTAGTTTGAATAAAAGAGAAGTTATTTTGCTTCATATTTGGTCTTTTGTGTTAACAAAGATTCCAAGAGTATCCTTGAATAGGGTCCACTTAAGGAAAATAATGATAACTACTATATTTATCTTTCATTTTCATTTGAGTTATGTTTATTTATGATTTTATACTTTTGTAGTAAAATTACAGACCTCTACAATAACATTACAGACTTCTACAATAAGGATTTGAGACCTTCAATGGGGAAAGTTGTTGAGATGCTTCAAGGCACAGTTCAAGTGCTAGACATCTTCGACAATGCCGAATTTCTTCGAGACACCGATCATTCCAATTCCATCTTTATGAGGAGTATCCAATGAATACTGTTAATTCGGGCATAACATTATTGACATAACGTATGGCGATAGTTTTTAGTAGACTACCAAATCTTCCGCCATCTTACAGTAGTAGAGTGATAGTGATACATATTTTTCAATGGGAAAAATGTTTTGTCTCTGACCATATGCCATTTTTAGTGTGTTTTTTTATGACTAAAATACATATTTGAAATCGTGTTCATATTTTTAAAACCAAAATACTACCAAACTTGGAATTCTTCCTAGAACTTAAATCGTATATTGAAATAATAATAAAAAAATGATGTTGTGTGTTGTGCATGGGAGAAGAGGATGAATTGTTAACAACAAAGTAGGTTACTAGAGATCTTCATGAAAATTTATTTTACCGGCATGCATGTATATATTAATAATTGCCTTAAAATAGTGTAATGATAGGCTTATTGGTTGAGGTTGGATGGTGAAAGGAATGACAAAGAGAAACTAAAACCAAATAGATGTTTTGTAAAGAAAAAAAAACCTTAAACTAACAAAGTTGTCAAATGTAGTGTTGTCTATCTGTGAACTTAATTGTCTCATTTCTAGTGACCTTCACTTGAATCCAACAGATCTGAAAATCATGAATCCAATCAATCCATTGTTCAAATTGCAATTATAAGATCGCAATTTTGAGTTGATGAACTTCGTCCAATTTCACAATGATTGAAGTTGCAACTGCCAAAGTGGAGCTAAAATTGTGTAGGAGAGACGTTAAAAACAAAGTAAGAGTTTTAATGAACATTTAACCCACACTGTCAAATGTCGGCAAAAATACAACCAACATTTACTCTATGTGACACAACTCTTGTAGGTGGTCATTATGATCAATGACATTGAATGTGTTTGCTTTATGTTGTTGTTGAAGTTTTGCATAAAGAGTTAACCAACTAACATTTACTCTCTTTATGACACGCCACTCTTGCTAATAGTCACTGTGATCCAGGGAAATTCCATTGAAGGTGTTTGTTTTATGCTGAATATTTTGCATAAAGACTTAACCAACTAACATTTACACTCTCTATGGCACCACTATTACCAATAGTCACTATGATCTAGGGAAGTGAAGTTCTTAGCTTGAAATTTGTATCCTTTTTATTCTTGCAGAAGATGTTTCCTAGACACATTGGTTGAAACAGATTGTACCTTTATTTTGGGAGAGTGGCCCTACCTCTTGAGCTAGCTTGCATGGATTGACAAGAATATTATCACAGTTTATGAAGTACGATAATACAAAACACCAAATCTATGCGCCTTTCACTACAAATTTCTCAAGTGCTTCGAACATTGCACCTCCTCTCACATGTAAATAAAAATTCTTTCCCATTTACACTCATATTTACATGACTCTCTTCCCATATTAATTTAACATGACATAGTTTGATCCTTGTATCTCTCCCATACTTCTCTTCCTATATCACTTTAACATGGGGTCGAGATATTTGAACATTGCACCTCTTCTCACATGCAAAAGAAAATTCTTTACCATTTACACTCAACTTTACATATAGGCTCTCTCTTCCGTGAGTGTTCTAGAATTTTAGGTGTGGGACTATAAGGAGATCCGATGCTCTATTCTTTAACGATTTGATCATCTTCCATATGGGTTATTTTGTCTCTTCTAATCATTCTCTAATTTAAGATGTGGCCATATAAATAGAGTTGATAAGTTTATTTTTCTTTGTTCCTTGTTAATTTGATCATCTTCCCATATGGGATCTTTCTCTCCTAAAATTTTTGTAATTTCATATGTGTCCATATAAATAGACCCATTATTTATTCTTTTTTATTTTATCACTTTCCTGAATCAATAAAGATTCCATAAATAAAAGAGAGAATTCCATTTTAGAATTTCCCATAAGTTATACTTGATGATGAGGTTTTCCACAAGATATTCAATCCATGAATTATATTGTACAAAATAAATACAAATTGATTCCTTCTAATTAAACCATTGTTTGTTGAAGTCAAGGAAACTTATGAACAATAAAATTGTGCTCTGTTTGTAAAATGAGCTCAGTTCTGATTTTTGGAAGAGGAACATAATACATGAAGTTAAAAATTGTGCTTTGTCTGTAAAGTGAACTTGGTTCTGATTTTTGGCAGAGAACATAATACAGGAAGTTAGGAATTTTTTTAACCACAATCACCTCCCACCAAGGCTTAAGGCTCAGATATTATCAGACATGTGCCTTCAATTCAGAATAGAGCTCTTGAAACAATGGGAGAATATAAAAGAACTTCCTAAGGCTACTCAGACAAGCATTTTACAACATCTATTCCTACCAACCGTTTGATCTTTATATCTGTTTCAGGGCATTTCACGTGAATTGATTTTCTTATTGGAACTTAATGGTTTCAATATTTAGGAAAAGGCTGCAAACAAATATTGTTACAACAATAAAATAGTAAATAAATATGTAACTAGTAGTAATCGTAATTAATAATATTAAATATAGTTTATGAAGAGAAGTGTCTCTTCAATATTTGATGGCCAAGACATATTTAAGGGGGGCATATCCATTGCAATCAATCATCCATTCATATATTAATTATTTATTCATTCATATTCTAAAGATGGAACATATTCCTCCTTAACCCAGATACGGGTTAGCCCATTACACTCGGATATGGTGTAACAATTGGTATCATAACAGTTGCTCCTCCCCTAAGCTAGGATTTGGCTCCTCCCACTTTTGAGCTCAGTTTCGGCTCACCCATCCACACCTTTCCTCACTCATCTCTCCGCTCCCATTGCTCCACTGCACTCCATGTTGCCCCAATATTTCCCACTCCTCAGACCTTACGTGTTCCCCACAAGCCTAACCGCTTCTCCTTCCTCCTCACCACCTGCTGCACTCTACACATCCCCACCCATGGGAAACACTCTCCCACGCGCCCTCATTTCCACTTCCTCCTGCTACTCTCCCTTGCCAACTCCCTCAACACCATCCTACCACCCCATCGTCACCTTCACTCACACACTCACCAATCTCATCTCATAACCCATCCCTCCATCTCACCCAACTCCCTCCTCCATATGTGTTTCTCCTCTCCTCTTCTGCATTCCCTCTTCCCCCACCTATTTGCACACCTTCTCTCATCCGCCTACAGACCCTTCTTCCCCCAATCGACCTACACCTCCTTTCCCCATGCACTCCATCCCTCCCACTTATTCTCCTCTCATTTATTGCACCCCAGCTCATATTCCCCACCTCCTCCCATCCACCTTTTTCAATCACTCTGCAACCTTCCCCCCTCTCACCCGCACTGCTCCACCTCCCTAAACACTACTTCCTGCCCCCATTCTCACCATATCTCTCCCATAGTTCTCACTTCTACCTAAGCCTTTCTCATGAGCCCTCCCTCCTCATGGACTACGCCCCCACTATCTTCTTTTCCACTGCTCCCTTCTCCCTTATGACTACCCCTTGTCATCTCCACCATTCATCCACCAATCAAATGACACTCGTGTCATTCCCTTCCTGTCATTCTTCACTTGCAACCCCCTTCCTCCCTCTAGTACGCGACATGCATGCTCCCACTTGTGTGCTTCCCCTTCTATCCACTTCCTCTGCTTGCTCCTCTCACACAACCCACACCCCCCATCTACCACTGCCACTCATTCCCATGTTTCTTGTTGCTCCATTCCTCTACATAGCTTCCCGCTATCCGCTTGCTTGTCGATGTTAGCTACATCCACTCCATCCTCCCGCCTTCTATAATTCATAAACCCTAAAATTCAAATAAAAACAAATAATTTTAATATAATAATAAGTTATTATTATTCTTAATAATAATAATAATTATTATTATAATATTTATCCCTTTTTAATTCCATTACAAAACCATATAATAAAAAATAAAAATTCATAATATAATAATATTATTTTGAATAATTATTATAATTATAGTTTTTTTTTATCATTAAAGACAAGAAATTGTCTCTCATTTCACTCCATAAGCCAAAATAGCATCCAAATACAAACCTACACATACAAGGACTAAGGCCATGGCTAAATTAAAAGAACAAATCGAGAAATTGGAGAAGGACATCAAGGCCCTCGTCCCAAACCAAAAAAGCTTGAAGGAAGAAATGAAAAATAACAATACATTGCTTAAGAAATAAATCAAAGTCGAAGTTGTTCTCATATTAGAAAGAAGGCTAAATGAAAAATTGACTTCATGAACAAGAAACAAAAAGGCTTGGATGACAAAATAAGCGCCAAGATGCAAGACATAAAAAGCATAACACAGAACCTAAGCACCATAACACATAACCATAATACATTAATGGAAGTGTTACAAAAACTAATGTCTAATACAAACCATATCAGCAACTTAGATATGTTGGACCAGTATGTCAACAAAAATGAGTGCAACAAAGTCGATCAAGGAAATAAACAAGACAACGAGACAAAATATCCTAGGGATGAGGAAAATAACAATAATATAATTGAAAAAAATAAAAATGGGCTCATCTAAGATTGTAATAAGATTCAAGCTAGTGTTGTTGATAATAATAATTGCGATCAATATAATGATAAAATATGGATCCTACAGTATGCAAAGGAATTCAAGTCAAAGAAATAAGATATTTTAGATGCATCTTCTACCTTAATTGTTCTACCTACCTGGAGAAACCTAAATATAACACTATTTGTCGATTTCGAGTGTGAGAAGCCTTAGGAGACATCACTTCTCGAGTTAACTCTTCAAGATGATAAAAGGGAAACATTACGTGACGACATCTTAAGTATCGTTGAACAAGCGATTTCTAAAACAAAGCTTGATATGGACAGTCACAAAAATATTCCTCGTATTCATGTACATGGAAAATGGGATAACAATAATAAACATAATGGAGTACAAAGTCAAGTTACAAGTCAATGGAAATTGACAAACTATTGCGTAAAGACCAAGCACATACCTAATACAAGTTCTAAAACAAAAGACATAAATGAAGTAATGACGTTGTTTCAACACAAAACGAGAATGAAAAGACGAGAACAATAATCTAAGCTTTGAGGACAAAGCTTTCATAAGGGGAAGGCAATGTTACAACAATAAAATAGTAAATAAATAGGTAACCATAAGTAATCTTAATTAATAGTATTAAATATAGTTTATGAAGAGAAGTGTCTCATCTATATTTGATGGCCAAGCCATATTTAAGGCGGCCATATCTATTGTAATCAATCATCTATTCATATATCAATTATTTATTCATTCATATTATGAAGATGGAACATCTTCCTCCTTAACCCGGATACAAGCTAGCCCATTACACTCGGATACAGTGTAACAAATATTGTCAATACTTCAGTTGGTGTTTATTATGTCTGAAGTATTTCCAATACTTCAGAGATAACAAGCACAAACTTGGCCCTTTCAGTTTTTTCTTTGCCACCCCCACACACATAAACATATATATTTCCAAGAAAAACTTTGTAGAGAAATTTACATTTTGTGGATGATTGAATGATTCCAGGTTTGTGGATAGCATTTGAATGTAGTAGCCATTAACATGAAACCAACTAAATGCCTAGCAATATCGAAAAATATATTGAACTAACCCCTTGAACTGCATACACATGTATATACTAATATAAACACGCCTATTCATATGGGCTGATGCATAATCATGGACTCCTTTAAAGGCACTTTAGATGCCACACAACTTTGAAAAAACATGGAACCTCTGATTTTAGGTGTCAATTAGAGATACTTACTGAACCGATTTGAAGATGAAGTAAAAATACAAAAGTTAGGTAATTGAAAAGCTTTCATAATATATAACTTTTATTTATATAAAATTTGTGTAAATGATTATAAAATTAGTTTCCCTTAAATTAGGTTTTCAAATTTTCAGCACATCATAACATAAATGTTTGCGCAGGTGAAAAATTATATGAGGTAAATGATGTCATTTTTGGATAAACTTTTGTAGACATATAAATGACATATGGTACTAGTGCAGCACTATTTTTTCAAAAAACTTCATGATTTTTTATTATTATTAATTATTGAAGTGTGAAACCTTGAATCGAAAATGTTTTGTGCGGGTGCAACACTTTAGGGGATAAACTTAATGAAATTTTTTTATTTCTATATATAAGATTGTAGAGCTCGCTCTCCTCTAGTGCACCATATAGTTTTCTTGCAAAATGGTGAAGGAAATCAAAAGTTATATAAAAAACAATGGATGTATCTATTTTCAAAAACTAACGTGTGTCATTTAGAAAAATAATAATAAATAAATAAAATAGAGATCTGTAGGAAAAAATTACATATTCAAAATTGTAAGATCTTATTCTACAATATTCTATATTTTCATAAAAAAATATTGTGTTTGTCATAGCAAAAAACGCCATCGAAACTGAGCATATTCACAAAGTTATGAAATACAGGCAATAGCCCTGATTTATTTGTCTTAGCCAATAGGTTTGGTAATCCGAAGCTATTTATGAACATGATTGCAAGCCTTATTCTTGCTAAAATTTTAAATTTTACAAACCGTATATTCGATAAAAAAACTCATATGTGTTATAATGCATATGCGATACAAAACACATATGCGATTTAAAACACATATGCATTATAACACATATGTGATATAAAACGCATATGCGTTATAACACATATGCATTTTATTTCTATTGATCTTAATATTCAACTCTTCCTTCAAATGTTTATTCAAAGAAGACATAGCAGTAGAAACCTGTGTAGAATGGGAGGGACAATCCTCAAAAGACATAACATTCCTAGAATTCCAAAGATTCCAGCGAGTTAGGAAAGTAATTTCTCTATATTTGTTTATATATTCTCATGAAAACCATATTTTTAGGCCTACCTCCACATAATCATACTTCCAAATATCCTTCTTTCCTAACCAACATTCTATCTTATTACAAAATTGAAGAGAAAAGGGTCATTTCATGAAGATGTGAGATATGTATTCTCCACCTTGCCAACAAATATAACATATTCCAGGACCTTCATTATTTTTATTTTGATAGAGATCTTCAGTCAAGCCTTTTGAGGTGACAGGAAGCCAGATGAGAATTTTAAACTTTTTGGATCTTTAATTCTCCAAATCATTTCCCACCACCATATGTCTTCCAAATCATCCACATTCATAAGTTTTTGATAGTCTTGCTACAATGTATAAACTCCTCCATTCTTATTTAGAGTCCTGATCAAAACATCTGGATCTTAGTTTAACTAAACTTGTCTGAATTTTAGTTCTAAAAGAAAACATTTCAATTGATCTTTCAATCGACCTATCAAATGAAGTTGGTCGTCCATCCCCATTTCCAGGTTAAAGAGGCATCTTTGTCAATAATATGAGTTAGAATCAAATATTCTAACTATGTAATAAAAATATAGTTCATTCGCCACCAGTATTCTATTGCTACAACCCATAACATCATCTAATATGATCCTAAACTAAGAACCAATTGCAACCTTCTAAGCTAAACTGTCATTAAGAACAAGAAGAACTCAATTTATAGCTCTCCAATGATTAGAAACATGCATAGGAGATTTAATCGGATTTTTTACCAATCTAAAATGGACTAAGGAGATTAATAAACAAACTTTGTTATGTCGACACTCCCCCTCGAACAAACTTACACACTTCTTGGTATTGAAAAACCACACCCTCTCTCCCTCTATAACCAACCTTCCCCCCTTTGTCTCTCTCACACACATCCACAGACCCTCTCTCTATCCCTCTATATATAACCATTGCTATTTCTCTCCTTCACTATCCTACTGCATCTATAACCATCCCTCAACCCTCTCTCTCACCCCTTTCCCTCCCTCTGTTCCTCTCTCCCCCTCCCTCCCTCTCTTCCTCTCTCCCCGCTCCTTCCTTATCTCACCACTCCCCCCTCAAACAAACTTACACAGCTCTTGGTATTGGAACACCACACTCCCTCTCCCTCTATAACCGAACTTCCCCCTTTGTCTCTCTCAAACACATCCACACACCCTCTCTCCATCTCTCTCTATCTTACTATCTCTCTCTCTCTCTCTCTCACACACATACACAATCCCTCATCTCTATCCCTTAGTGTAACCATCCTTCATTACCCTAAATACCTCCTATCTCACTGTTATTATCCCACTCTCTCACCCTCTAACCATCCCTCCATCCATCATTGTCTCTCCCTCCATTTCTCTCTCTCTCTCTTTGACTCTCCCTCCTCCAACTCTTTAACCACCCCCCCATTTGTCTCTCTCACTCACTCACTCTATACCTATCTCTATACAACCACTCCATCCATCCCTCTCCTCCCTCTCCTCCCTCTCTCTCTTTAACAAACCCTCCCATTTGTCCCTCCATCCATTATGTTATATCTTTCCTCCACCCATTATCCTATATATTTTCTGCACCCAATCATCCCTCCCTACTATATATCTCCCTCTCCCATCCCCCCTATATCTCTTACGCTCCCCATCCCTCCCTCCCACTTATATTTCTCCTCCCTTCATTCCCCCTTTCATATCTCTCCCCTACCCATCCCTCCCNTTTCTCCTCCCTTCATCCCCCCCATATCTCTCCCCTACCCATCCGTCCATCCCATGATTCCCTCAACACATTTTTCTCCCTCCTTTGACCACCCTCCTCTTTTAGCTTAATCAATCTAATGTTAATTTCTGCTATGTCATATGCACTACACCGCATATGTGATATATCACATATCCGTTATATCACATGTTTGCTATATCATATATGCGATATGGTAATCATGTTTTATATAGCGACCCTTATGGGTAAACCATTGTAACCATAACGCATATGCGTTAAAAAGGACAAGCGTTATATCGCATATGCGATATGTGTTTTATAAAAATTGTTGGGTTGCAGGCCGTGGGCCAGTTTTACTGTAGGAAAATACATAATTCCCCTGAACCTGTGCACAGAGAACTGTTTAACCTGTCATTTCATCATTTATTACACAAATCCATAGGTATTCTACAAGTTTGGGTGGATTTCAATGGGGAATCTACGTAATAGAGGCCGAAAACCAACGAGAAAGGTGCTTACACCGGAAGAAGTTGAAACAAAAAGAAAAGAAGAGGGAACGATCAAGAAATCATCGGCATTCAATCAATGAGAAAATACTTCCCATTCCCACTCAACTAGAAAATACAATGTTGGATACCCCAGAGGAAAGGTCAAAGCGGAGGAATTTGATAGTGGACAATACCATTCATTCTCCAGTGAACCACATTTTAGTATTGATTTCATTGGATGGAACACCATACTTTGCATCAAATAATTGTGTCTCAACATCTTGAGGAAAAGCACAGATACCTGACGTAGAGGTTGAGGAGGATAAAGAACCGTTAATCAAAGCTGGTTATGGGGAAGATGAAAATATTGGTGCATTATTAAGTGGACAATTTTGTGAAGAGTTCAATCATTATGTTCCTGACATTGAAAATGTGGCTCTGCAACAACCATGCAAGGTTGTTCAATCTCCTAATCAAAGTTGTCAGCTTGTAGTGGATGTAAATTTCACTCCAGCATTTCAAACGAAAAAAAATATCGCATCAACGTGAAAGAGAACTCCTAAATGCATACAAGTGGATGAGAGTGCATTAACTTCCATGGAAGGTAAGGTGCCTAAATGGCGCACTATCCTTCATCGTTGTTCTCAAATAATGAAACAATATTTTGATAAAAAATCTGAAGTCGGTAAATGTCAATTGTTTTCAGCTTTGATTAAATCTAGGAGTATGGCTACTATTAGAAAGAATTTAGGCATAAGAACATTGAAGAATATTGAATCAAATAATCACATTGTGAAATATCTTGCTGCTGCATTCACATCCAATTCATTTATTTGTTCATTCCTGAACTTCTAAGTTTACTATTCCTTCCACAATTATCTTTCCGCAATGATCCTTCCGCAATGATATTTCCTAAATTTATCTTTTTGCAATGATCATTCCGCAAATAGCCTTCCGCAAAGATCCTTCCATAATTATCTTTCCGAAATTTATCTTTCCGCAATGATCATTCCACAAATAGCCTTCTGTAATGATCATTCCACAAACAACCTTCCACAATTGCAGATTGTGCATTGCGGGTTGCCTTTCCATTTTTTAAAATTAACCTTCCACATTTATCCTTCCGCAATTTCAGGTTTCCTTTTAACTTTTTCAAAAAAACTTCCGCATTTATCCTTCCGCAATTACAAAATGTGGATTGTGGGCTTCCTTTTAACTTTTTCGAAAAGTAACCTTCTGCATTTAACCTTCCACAATTGCAAATTGCAGGTTGTCTTTTAAATTTTTCGAAAAACCTTCCGCAATTATGGATTGAGGATTGCGGGTTGTCTTTTAACTTTTTTGAATTAGGATTCCACAAACCATCTTTCCGCACTTGATGTTTTCTAGTTAAGAGCTTGTAGTTTATTTTTAAATGAATGTGGATTCCATTGAATGGTCTTACAACCACATTGTTATGAATCATATTTTTTTATATTTGATATTATTTAAAGTTGTGATTCTTGCTACGACCCATAGGGTCTTTGAGATCTCTGAGAAGAAATATTTAGTCCTTTGTTCAACAATTGAAATCGTGGTTATGAATTAATTGTAAGCGTTTCTAGTGAGAATAATTTTTAGATTTGAATGTTTATGTTTAGAGACACTCGATTTCCATCTCAGATGGACTTATTGTCGTGCGTTGGTGTTTGGAAAGATTCGTTGTTTAAGAGGATATATGGGCATTTTAATTAGAAAAATGTAGTTTTGATTATAATGTTGACTGTTAGTGTAATATTAAATAGGATACTTGTCGATCCTTGATTGATTTGTTGAATACGTTATGGATATCATAGCTGGTTTTATTGCATATCTATATTTATAATTTTCATAAGTAGATTATTCATAGATATTTAAATCAGATCCAAATGATCCTGATCCATCATTCTAAATATGTAAGATTTGGATTCATAACAAACTTATTTTAATAGGTTGTATTTAATATATATATTAAAATTTCTAATGCCTTTCGACACTCAACCAGATTCTATAATAAAAATTGATTTGTTTAAAACAGTAGTTTTTATCCCTTGGATTAACCTAGTGAGAATAGCTTTGACGAGAATAAGTTGCAGACATTAAATAAATTAAATGAAGATAGTGTACATATTCGAATCCAGAAGGAGAATAAAAACGATTATGCTCATATTTTACTAATTATTACAATAGTACTCATTAATAACAATATTTAATTCGGGTATGGATGCCCGATCTGAGATGCATCAATAATTAATCTAACAGTGTACAAACATGATTAAAATACAGAAACATAGAAATTTCTCCTATATATATGCATAAAACATTTCTTCCTAAAGAATATAGCTGCAGCTCAAGTTAAAATACACATCCTAATGTAACTAGATTTAATAATAAGCAACAGAATAAGAACTTGGCGCCATTGTTGGGAAAACAGAAATGGAATAGCTGTTCCTCCCAACCAACTCTTAGAGAAGCCAAATCACTTGCTCCAGAACCCCTGAGCCTATTCTTTGAACCACAAGAGAAAAATATACTTATTGCACCATCTCTTGCATTATCATATTCAATCACCGTCCAATGCTATCCTACTTCTTGCTAATTTACATACTATTATATAGTATTTTTCCTATGACTTGGTCATTTATGAGCCTCCTTCTCTTTAGCACTCAACAAAGAGTTGTGACCTGATTTTGGGGAAGATGCCTCCTGCACCTTGAGTTCTCATTTAGAAGCTACAACCACTTTTCTTTTCCTCTTATGGGTCAACAAAAATTCTTTAACAACTAGTTCATTTTTGTCCCCTTCAATATCTTTTATTAATAAATAATAATTCATTACATTTGTTTTATTTTTTACTTTCACAACAAGATTTCAACCCAAAATCTGACGACATTCGAAGGAAAGTACTGTTTTGTCGTATTTCAATCTGAAATGTCGAATTTTGATTAATTCATTTTTTAAACTGTAGGATCGGTTGTCCAATTTTCGATGTTTATTTATGCTATCAAAGTTTCGAATCTAGTTTGTCCGATATTTGATGTCAAGGACGTTGGATTTCCAACTCCAAAGATGTCAGATTTATGACCATATTGTCGTCACATATGCGACGAAGAATCGTCGGATTGGAGACGTAATTCCATTTTTGTTTGCGACGGTAACTAGGTTAATATCATCGGTTATTCGACGACTATTGAATTTGAAAATATATAAATTACAAAAACATTCCAACATGTTTTCTATAGAAGCGACGGGCAGTTTGCAGAAATTAGTTTATTCCTCGACGGATGGTTTGCAGAATTGTTTTATTCTTCGATGGACGGTTTGAGGAATTGTTTTATTCTTCAACAGATGGTTTGAGTAATTGTTTTATTCTTTGACGAACGATTTGCAGAATTATTTTATTTCTTGACGGACTGTTTGCAGACATCATTTTATCGACATAGAGTTTGTGGAAATTATTTTATTCTTCAACAAACCACCGTTTGTAGAAATAGTGATGTGCGGGCCTTTATTTTTTAAGGTTGTCGATAGTCTTCATTCAAGCTTTTTTTGACAAAATGTCAAATAAAAATATTCCTGATCCAAACGAACAAAATCGACAATTGCTTGCTAAACTGTGGGATGCGGCAAAAAGAAGGGGTGATGAGAAATGTTGTTATCCATGTAGTCAATGTAGGGGCTTTAAGAGGAGAATAATATTGATCAAAACAGCCACAAAACATTGTAGGAAACATGGACATGCTGAGGGGGGGAATGAATATCGTCCATTTGTAAGTTTAGCATTATAAAGTTTTTAATATTTTTTTCTTTGTTAAATGTATGTATTATTTTAATATTTCCGATATTAAATTATATCTATTGATGTCTTCATGTAATTATAACACAAAGACATCCTACGACATATCATCCAGAGGAAGTTCTTTCAGAACAAGTACCGGAGGAACATGGATCTATGCTTAATGGAGAACATGTTAATAATCCTATTGAAGAAGATGATCATACTGATAACGTAGTTGAAGATGATGGTACAAATACATTGATCCATGATTCATTTAATGTTAGAATGGATGATGATGATGCTAATAATCGTGAAAATGTTGATGAATTTGATGATGTTCACGATATACCTATTCTTGAGAAGGCATATGAACCCCTTTATGAGGGCTCCAAAACAAATTGTCTCTCTGCTATATTGTTGATAATGAACTTGAAGGTTATGAATGGTCTTTCAAACATATCAATCACACAAATGTTAAGGTATGTAAAATAATTCATCACATATATATGATCATGATAAAGGTTATATTTGTTCCTCTAATAATTGTATTGTTAATTCATAATTCAAATTAATACGGATGAAATGTGTTTCATTAATATTATTTATATATTATATTAACTCTATTTTTATTTTTATTTGATGTAGCTTGATAGTTTAATTTTTGTTACCACCATCAAATATTTTACCTCGCACATATCGAGATTTATCTTCCATCGTGAAAGAGATTGGAATGCATTATGAACCAATTCATGAATGCCTCGATGACCATGTTATATATTATAATCAGCATGAATTTGCAAGAGAATGTTTAGAATGTCATATAAGTAGATATCAAATAGATCAAGTAACAAAAAGGTGCCTCAAACAGTTCTTTATTATATTCCCATTATTCCACGTTTGCAACGAATGTTTAGGTGCAATAATATAGTGCAATTTATGGATTACCATGCAAGGAAGAGAAGTCAAGATGATGTTATTCGAATGCGTGCAAATGGTTCTACATTTAGATATATGGAGGAAAAGTGGCCTCACTTGTAACACCCCGGTTTTGACCCCGTTTTCGTTAAATATACATGATACATATGTTGTAATAATCATGGTGAGGAGCTAAGGGTAGAAGCCCCACCATCGATTTGGTTATGTTATGATTCGGATTGGAATGGTCACCGATGGCATATCGGGACATACATCATATATTAAATTGTGACATCATGTAAATGTGCATTTTAATTAAATAACGCAACCAATTATGTTCACTGCAACTAAATTGAGAAGGGGCATGATTCCTAAGGATAAGGAGGGGAAATGATGAACCTTGAGCCATGGGGGAAAATCCATGTGTCACCACCCTATTTGTTTTGCTCATTTTACCTTGTTTCATCCAACCACCACCTTCATTTATTTTGTTGATTAGTTGGGGCATCTATTTGCTGGAAAAAAGACCACTGCTGGCAAAAAGACCACTACGCTCACGCCTGCACTCTCTCCACAACGCGCCTTCTGGATTGCGGATGGTCTGTCCACTATCTCGATGGTGACTGTTCATTTTCCTCAGGCGGAGGGAGTTAAAAGGATGGAAATTCCTTGTGTGTGGGTTCGGCCTTTCCCTCTCATACACCGTCTTGCTAGTCGGATACGTTCTTTCCTCCTGATCATGCATAGAACCTGCGTTTATTCCACCATTGCCGATTGTGAAGGGTTCTCCCTTTTCACTGGAATTGCTAGCTTGCGGTGGGTTCTCCTTTGCCTCATGGATTTGTTGGCTTGTGGATCGATTCTTTCCTCTGTTCACGCAGAGTTTTATGTCTTTCTCCACCATCATCAGACCTGTGTAACGATTCTGCTACTATATTGTTGAGTCGTGACCGTAATCCCATTCAAAGTTTTGGTTGACTACGCCTTTTTCCATCACACATAGTTTGGGGAGTTTGTTCTTTCCCCATTTTCTTCCTATGCAATTTCTCCATCGATTGCATTGAGGATTAGGTGTTGTGGGTCATGATTTTTTGTGGGGTGTTGTTTTCCCACGATTGCTTGGATGTGTTTTCCCTTTTATGGCGGTATCGGTTGAAGATTTCTCTGAGTTCCTACGATTGATGAACTATGTTTTTCCCCTGTAAAATCTTGAATAGCTGTTTGGCTGCTTGCATGCAGTGGTTTTGTCCTCGGACTGCATTGGAGTGGTGAATGAGGGCTTGAGGTGCTTGATAAAACTGGTGGGTTGAGAACCATACAGATAGATCTACTGAGCTGGCTTTCTTCTCCACAACCCCTGAATAGCACTAGAAGGGAGATCAGGGTCTGAGGGACTGCGTTGCAGAGAAGGAACTGATTTCCTTGTGTGGGTGTTCTAGAAGCCAGGATAGCTCTGGTGTTGGTGTTTGTAGCTCTTCAATGAGCTCACCAGCTTAGCATTTAGCCTTTCCCAGCTCTTGGATGGCCTGATAAACCCAACTTGGTTGGGTTGGCTGATCTGATGTTCACCTAATAAACCCAACTGTGTTGGCTTGGCTGAACTGTGTACCCTTGTGGTGTTGTTATCCTTGGCTATGTGTAAGCCTGTTAGTCCCTTATTCCTTGGGGAATCATGCCCGACCCGGGGGTGGCAGCGTTACTGAGAGATTAAGGATCACATGGGCCCATGGTTGGGTGGAACGTTGCAACGAAATAGCTGGTTGCGGAACAAGTTCTTAATAAGATAAGTATTCTTACATAACTTGGGTCTGCAATCATATTTACCATTGATGAATGATGATGTACATGTTAAATGTTGATATGTATATGCATGAGTGTTGATTGATAAGTTTTGCTCCCGTTGTGTATATGAATGATTATGCTTCGTAATATGTTTTATGTTTTTAAGTATCATGCTTCAGCATTATATGTATGTATGTTCATGTTCATGGGGATATATGCCCGTATGTTGGAGTGTAGTAGAGTCCTCTTTCCCAGTCAGAGGGTCGGGGACATTACAGTGTGGTATCAGAGCTCTGGTTGTAGCATGGGCCTGAATGGGCCATGAAAGATCAGATAGCAGAGGCAGGTTGTCTTTTGCCCAGAAGCGATCAGAAAATTGTGGCAGAAAAATTCAGAAATTTTTTCAAGTGTTTGGTCGTCGAAACATTGAAAAACGTAGACAGATGGACCTCCAATGCAGACCTCGGCGATGAAATTAGTTAGACGAATCGACGACGATTAGTTGATCGCATCGTCGATGCTCAACTGATTGAGCGCCGCCATTGCGGATGACTAGAGGACTATCCTTCTGACGGATAGAGTCTTCGACTGCCAAGACCGCAGAGGAAAGACGTTCCAGCAGCCACCACAGCGGAAAATTTTTGAATTTTTTTCTAAGTATCGAAATCATTGGCCATTAGAAGACGTTATTGGTTCATGCGCCACCGTTGCGGAAGCCTAGTGCACTAATCCTCCGACGGATATAGGTTCCTCTTACCGATGGTCGTGATGGTTGTGTTTCAGTCGTTGATCGAAGGAGAACAGTCATTGTCATCGACGATGAATAGAAGATGGAAGAGCTGATGTGGCAGAAGACAAGGCAAGAAGAAAATTCAAAATTTTCTCAAGGCACGAGATCATTGGCCATCGGGAAATGTTAGTGGATCAGATCGCCAATCGAAAAAGTTTTAGTGAAGGTGAACCACATTTGTGGCTGCTTAGTCAACTATCCATCTGATGCTGCAATGAACAACTGCTCCGATCACCGACGAGTACCCCGTGGAGACCATAGTGACTCTGTTTCCCACCGTTGCGGCCACATAAAGGACTAATCACCCAACGACAAGTGCATCCCAGTGCCGATGCCGCAAGGGAATAGTTTCCCTGACCACCGACAAAGTCATGAGTTGCGGAAGACATAGAAAGATCGTGGGTCGTCATTGCGGAAGCCGGAAAGACTAACCATCCGATGCGCAGAGCCCCCGACCGTCGACGCAGCATGGATCCGATATGGTAGACGAAGTTAAACAAATGGATTGCCGATAAGACTCGGGACAGTAGGCCACTACAGACCTGATACAGCGAAAGAAATAAACGAATAACCCGTCGATATAGCGGAGAGTTAGTAGGGAAGAGACCTGATTAGAAGATTTTTTTTTGAAAAGTATGAGGTCATCGAAATTTTTTTAAGGGTTAGGTCGCCGATCAGACGGAATCAAAGCATTGTGAACCCGTCGTTGCGGTAGTCCAAAGCACTATCCACCCGATGGAAAGTAGACCCGATAACTGAAGGATGTCCGTGGAAACCATAGGAGGAACACTTTCCCCCGTTGTGGCTGCTCAAGGGATTGTGTACCCGATCAACAGTTGATTTTCTCACCAATATAGATCGAAAGTTTAGTCAATTTGATCGCCAAAACGCCGGAGAGAATTAACCAAACAAACCATCGATGAACTAGGTGTTTTGACCACCGAAGTATCATAAAGATAGCTGGGAAGAGGTCCGATTGGGCCTAAGGAAATTGGGGTTTTCGAGAGAATTTCTCAGTGATTTTTCAAGCAGTTTTGAACTGTCATTCAACATATTTCGACAGATTATCAATGGACATAGGGCTGAAAAGAAAGATTTTTTGTTTTAAGCAAGATTGTGTTTTATGACTTTCCAAAAGAGGAAGGTAAGTAGTTTTGATTTATATTAATGATACGCATCTAATAGTTTGTTACTAACACATTACATAATGATAGACAACTTCCAAGAGTAGTACTCCAGAAAGAACAGTGTGGTAAAGAAAGAGGTGGTTCAGTCATGAGAACCCATGATGGGTATGATGCTCGATATTCTTACGAGCGTGCAGGAGATGCCATGGGACAAAATGTCTGTGATGGAAATGATGACATAGAGTCTAATGGAAGGGGATTCCAAGAGACACCGTCTGATATTGCAGCCACCATGAGAAGCTTGATTAAAGCCTAAGAAGAGCAACATCAGTTGAATGCTGCCATGTTGAAGAGTTTGAAATATTTACAGAGAAAGATAGATTCTGGACGAGGTGCATCAAGACCAGAAGGCAGTAAGAGCAACACTAGGAGGAGGAGAAGGACTTCTAGTGGATCATCTGACTCTGAAGAATCCATTGGAGATACAAGTTCATCTTCTGATAAAAGGAAAAGAAGAAGACACCATAGGGATCGCTCTCGAGATGAATTTAGGAAAGCTAAACCTCCTACATTTGGTGGTGAGATAAAGACGGGACAAGAAGTTGAAGCTTGGATTCTTGGAATAAAGAAGTACTTTCAAGTACAGGATTATTTAGGAAACATGAAGGCAAGAGTTGCCATATTCAATCTGAATGGAAGAGCATCCATTTGGTGGGAACAATTCAAGCAAGTAAAGAAGATTAGTGAAAGGAAACTAAAGTGGAAACAATTCAATAATTATTTCAGGCAGAAATACCTCTCTGACATGTATTATGATGACAAGATCAAGGAGTTCCATGAGCTGAGATTGGGACAGCAAACCATGGATGAATATGCAAATAAGTTCTTGGAATTGTTGAGGTATGTCCGATACATCAGAGATGAAAAAATGAAGGTCCAGCAGTTTCTAAGTGGATTGCCTCAAGCTTACAAAGATAGAATTGAGTTCTATGAACTGAGAACTCTTAAAGAAGCAATAAGAAAGGCTAAATATTTCTATGAGCAAAGCAAAGGTAAACCTGATTACCATAAAGCATGGAAGGACAAGAAGAATGAGAAGTTTGACTAGAGAAGGAAAGGTTTAAAACCTTCTAGATTCAGGAATCAACAGAAGCAGCCATCCCAAGCTGTGAGTAATCTAGTTGGAGTGTGAGTAATCTAGTTGGAGTGACAGGTGGAAAGCCTAAAGAGCCACATCAGAATAAAGGTCCACTCAAATGTTGGAAATGTGAAGGACCCCACTTGCGCAAATATTGTCCACTTGAGAATGAAAGTGCAAGGCCAACTTATAACATTCGGGAAGTAGAAATAGTGGTTCAAGTAGCAAGAGCAGTCCCTAGAATTTATGCAGCACTGGAGGACCACTAGGAAGATCACCAGTCAACTGTGGTTGAAGTTGCAGGTAAGATTGTTGAACAATCTATTTCTATTTGATTGACCCTAGTTCTACTCACAATTATATCAGTCCTAGGGTAGTGGAGATTTGTGCTTTTAAGAGGGTAAAGCATAGGAAACATTGGTTAGTTCAGCTAGCCACTGGGACTAAGAGAAAAGTCATTGAATTACTAGAGAAGTGTCCATTGGTTCTGAATGGATTGATCACTTGTGTAGATCTGAATGTTCTACCGCTTGGTTCCTATGATATTCTCATTGGAATGGATTGGTTAGAAGCTCAGAGAGTGAAGCTTGACTACTATAACAAGACTTTTGAATGCACGGATGAGGAAGGAAACCCAGTAATTGTGAAAGGTATTCCGAAGGTAATTTTAGTAAGATAGGTTTCAACAATGCAGTTGAAGAATTTCTGTAGGAAGGGTTTCCAGTTGTATGCATCTCATATTTTGGAACCAACAGGAGATGAAACTCCTAGGTTGGAGGACTATTAGGTGTTACAAGAATTCAAGGATGTGTTTCCTGATGAGATTCTAGGGCTTCCTCCAAAGAGGGACATTGATTTCACAATTGAACTTGTGCCAAGAGCAGCACCAGTGTCCAAGACACCCTACATGATGAGTACACCGGAGATGCTAGAGTTGAAGATGCAACTGTAAGAGTTGTTGGAAAAGAAGTATATCCGACCGAGTGTGTCTCCTTGGGGAGCACCAGTTCTGTTTGTGAAGAAGAAAGATGGTACACTCAGCTTATGTATTGATTACAGATAGTTGAAAAAGGTTACTGTGAAGAATAAATATCATTTGCCTAGGATTGATGGCCTCTTTGATCAAATGAGAGGAGCAAAGGTATTTTCCAAGATCGACTTGAGATCTGGTTACCATCAGGTGAGAATCAAGGATGAAGACATTCATAAGACAACCTTTAAGAAAAGGTATGGACGTTATGAGTTTGTAGTGGTACCATTTGGTCTCACAAATGCACCAGCTACATTTATGTGCCTTATGAACAGTGTCTTCAGCAAGTATTTGGACAAGTTTGTTCTCGTTTTCCTTGATGACATTCTTGTTTATTCTAAGAATGAGGAATAACATGAAGAGCATTTGAGATTGACATTGCAATTGCTCAGGGCACATCAGCTGTATGCAAAATTGAGCAAGTGTGACTTCTACAAAGATAGAATTTAGTATTTGGGTCGCATTATCTCAGAAGAGGGAATATCAGTAGACCTTGAGAAGATCGAAGCCAATATGAATTGGCCGACTCCAAGAAATGTGACGGATGTAATATATTTTATGGGACTTGCAGGATACTATATGAGATTCATTGAAGGATTTTCCAAGGTTGCACATGCCATCACTTCTTTGCAAAATAAGGGGATGAAGTTCGAATGGACTTCGAAGTGTGAAGAGAGCTTCCAGCGGTTGAAGAATCTTCTCACCTGTGCGTTAGTATTGAAGGTTGCAGATCCAGAGAAAAAATTTGTGGTATGTACCGATGCATGTGGACAAGGGCTTGGAGGAGTCCTTATGCAGGACAACCATGTGATATGTTATGAATCAAGAACGTTGAAGGAGCATGAGAATAACTATGCCACTCGTGATCTAGAGCTTGAATCCATAGCACATGCTCTCAAGATGTGGAGACATTACTTGATGGGTAGAAGATTTGAGCTCAGGACAGACCATTGTGGCCTAAAGTATTTGTTTGATCAGCCTACTCTGAATGCTAGGCAAGCGAGATGGCTGGAATTTTTATGTGAGTTTGATTTTGAAATCAATCACATAAAAGTAAAAGAGAACAAGGTAGCTGATGCACTCAACAGGAAGGTACAGGAAATGCATGTGGCATCTCTTAGTATTTGCCAATCAGATTTGAGGAAGCAAATTGTTAATCATGTTGCCATAGATGAATTGTATGAGCAGGTAAAAGCCAAATTGCTACAGCAAAACCTTGAGAATAGGTATGAGGGATATAAATTGGAAGAAGATGGACTTCTTACTTATAAAGGTAGAATTTATATTCCGGATGTAGCATATTTGAGGAGAGTTGTTATGGATGAAATCCATCAAGCTCTGTATTCTAGTCACCCAAGGTACTAGAAGACAATTTCTACAGCTAGAAAGCAGTACTTTTGGCCAGGGATGAAAAAGGACATGACTGAATACATTTCAAGGTGCATGAAATGTCAACAAGTAAAGGTTGAGCATCAACATCCAGCAGGTTTGTTGTAGCCTTTGCTAGTTCCAGAATGGAAATGGGAAGTTATTTCCATGGATTTTATTATAGGATTGCCGATGACTTGGAGACAACATGATTCCATCATGGTTGTGGTAGACAAGTTGACAAAAGCAACACATTTTATGCCAATGAAGTCTACGCACAAGATGGATGACATTCCGAAGATCTTCATGAAGGAGATTTTCAAATTGCATGGATTGCCGAAGGTAATCGTCTCCGACAGAGATGTCAAGTTCACTTCAAATTTTTGGAAGGGATTGTTTGTGGATTTGGGTACAAAGCTAAACTTCAACACTGCATACCATCCCTAGACAGATGGGCAGACAGAGAGAGTTAATCAAGTGCTAGAAGATATGTTTCGCATGTATGTGATGGAAAAACCAACCAAGTGGGAAGATTACTTACACTTGGTAGAGTTTGCTTATAACAATGGACAGCAAGCATCCTTGGGGATGATTCCGTATGAAGCTTTGTATGGAAGAAGGTGTAGGACACCAATGACTTGGGATAACCCAGTGAATAGGGTTGTGCTTGGACCAGAAGTGCTCAAGGAAATGGAGCAAGAGGTTGTAAAGATTAGGCAGAATCTGAAAGCAGCACAAGATATACAGAAAAGCTATGCATATAAGCATAGGATGAACATATATTTTAGTGTTGGGGATCATGTTTACCTCAAAGTGAAAGCAAAGAAAAGTTCCTTGAATATTGGAAGTTGTGCCAAGCTGTCACCTAGATATTGTGGGTCGTTTGAAGTGCTTGAAAGAATAGGGCATGTTGCATATAGACTTGCATTGCCTGCTAGTACGAGAGTTGATAATGTTTTTCATGTTTCTTTGCTTAAGAAATATGTACATGATCCTAACCATGTGATAAATTGGGATGTGATTCAGGTGGAACCCGAGCGAGAGTTCCAAATCGAGCCAATGCGTATCCTCGACAGGAAGGCCACAATGCTCCGGAACCGAGCCATAGGGTAGGTAAAGGTGCAATGGGAACACTACGGACTTGAAGAGGCTACGTGGGAGCTGGAGGATGCCATCCGACTAACACATCCATTTTTGTTCAATCCTGCGGAACACTGAGGCGGTACTAGCGTATCATTTTGCTCAAATTTTGTAAAGCACTGAGGACAGTGCTATTGAAGGGGGAGGGGAATGTAACACCTTAGTTTTGACCCCATTTGCATTAAATATACATGATACATATGTTGTAATAATCATGGTGATGAGCTAAGGGAAAAATCCCCACCATCGATTTGGTTATGTTATGATTTGGATTGGAATAGTCATCGATGGTATGTCAGGACACACGACATATATTAAATTGTGACATCATGTAAATGTGCATTTTAATTAAATAATGCAACCAACTGTGTTCATTGCAACTAAATTGAGAAGGGGCATGATTCCTAAGGATAAGGAGGGGAAATGATGAACCTTGAGCCATGGGGGAAAATCCATGTGTCACAACCTTGTTTGTTTTGCTCATTTTCCCTTATTTCATCCAACCACCACAAGCATCTATTTGTTGGAAAAAATACCACTACGCTCACGCCTGCAATCTCTCCACATCGCGCCTTCTAGGTTGCAAAAGGTCTGTCCACTATCCCGATGGTGACTGTTCGTTTTCCTCAGGCGGAGGGAGTTAAAAGGATGGTAATTCCTTGTGTGGGGGTTTGGCCTTTCCCTCTCATACATCGTTTTTCTATTTGGAGATGTTCTTTCCTCTTGATCACACATAGAACCTGCGTTTATTCCACCACTGTCGATTGTGAAGGGTTCTCCCTTTTTGCTGGAATTGCTAGCTTGCAGTGGGTTCTCCTTTGCCTCACGAATTTGTTGGCTTGCGGATCGATTCTTTCCTCTGTTCACACGGAGTTTTATGTCTTTCTCCACCATCATCAGACTTGTGTAATGATTTTGCTACTCTATTGTTGAGTCATGACCGTAATCCCATTCACAGTTTCGGTTGACTGCGCCTTTTTCCATCACACATAGTTTGGGGAGTTTGTTCTTTCCCCATTTTGTGCCTGTGCAATTTCTCCAGTGATTGCATTGAGGATCAGGTGTTGTGGGTTCATGGTTGTTTGTGGGCTGTTGTTTTCCAATGATTGCTTGGCTGTGTTTTCCCTTTTATGGTGGTATCAGTTGAAGATTGTTGTGAGTTCCTACAATTGATGAACTGTGTTTTTCCCTTGTAAAAGCTTAAATAGCTGTTTGGCTGCTTGCATGCAGTGGTTTTGTCCTCGGAATGCATTGGAGTGGTGAATGAGGGCCTGAGGTGCTTGATAAACCTGGTGGGTTGAGAACCACACAGACAGAGCTACTGAGCTAGCTTTCTTCTCCACAACCCCTGAATAGCACTAGAAGGGAGATCAGGGTCCGAGGGACTGCGTTGCAGAGAAGGCACTGATTTCCTTGTGTTGGGTGTGTGTGGGTGTTCTAGAAGCCAGGATGACTCTAGTGTTGGTGTCTGTAGCTCTTCAATGAGCTCACCAGCTTAGCATTTAGCCTTTCCCAGCTCCTGGATGGCCTAATAAACCCAACTTGGTTGGCTTGGTTGAGTCTGATGTTCGCCTGATAAACCCAACTGTGTTGGCTTGGATGAGTCTGATGTTCGCCTGATAAACCCAACTTTGTTGGCTTGGCTGAACTGCGTACCCTTATGGTGTTGTTATCCTTAGCTATGTGTAAACCTGTTAGTCCCTTATTCCTTGTGGAATCATGCCTGGCTCGGGGGTGGCAGCGTTGCTGAGAGATTAAGGAGCACACGGGCCTATGGTTGGGTGGAACGTTGCAACGACATAGCTGGTTGCGGAACAAGTTCTTAATAAAATAAGTATTCTTACCTATCTTGGGTCTGTAATCATATTTATTGTTGATGAATTATGATATACATGTTAAATGCTGATATGTATATGCATGAGTGTTGATTGATATGTTTTGCTTCCGTTGTGTATATGAATGATTATGCTTCGTAATATGTTTTATGTTTTTAAGTATCATGCTTCAGCATTATATGTATGTATTTTCATGTTCATGGGGCTAGATGCCCGTATTTTGGAGTATAGTAGCATCCTCTTGCCCGGTCAGAGGGTCGGGGACGTTACATCACTTTAAAGAAGAACCCCGTAATCTTAGGATTTCTTTGGAAGCATATGGTGGTGTTAATCCATTTGCATGGATGATATCCATTTACATGGTGTGGCCTATTTTTGTTATCAATAATAACATTCCTCCATGGTTGTCAATAAAGAGGGAGCACATAATGTTGTCGATGATTATTCCGGGTATATTGTGTCTACAACTAGTTTATTTTTAATGTAGTTGTGGCATCTCATTTGTCGTATTTTGTTTCCTAATGTCATATATATATATGTATGTATATATTATTTTACTCTTGTGCATGGTTTATATATCTTAATGGTTCTCATAATTATATATTTTATATGTACTTCAAATCAATAAGGTAAGTTCCAAGTCAAAGATATGAATGTATATATTGAACCTCTTATAGACGAGCTACTAAAGTTATGGAATGGCATCATTATGTACAACGTATCTATACCAATACGACAAAGAAAATTTCAATTCCATGCAATGCTTGTATTGACAATACACAATGCCCCAGGGTTAACCCATTTTCGTGGTTTGTATTTTTAAGTTCCACTTTAATTGCATTTTATTTTGTGAAGTAGTTAATATAGTTTATATATAATTATAATTGACATAGATATTCCATATCTATATATTGTAGGTATTTAGACAAAGGGAAAATTTGCATGTTTGTGGTCATAAGATCAAATCTCGCCG
This sequence comes from Pseudotsuga menziesii, assembly GCA_001517045.1. Lineage (NCBI taxonomy): Eukaryota > Viridiplantae > Streptophyta > Pinopsida > Pinales > Pinaceae > Pseudotsuga > Pseudotsuga menziesii. The sequence continues at coordinate 81,551 of LPNX010014170.1, forward strand.
CTTAAAAATCTTAAAAAAGGAGGTGTTTGATGAGTATAGGAACTTCCTATCTAAGAATCACAGGTATAGAACAACCGGAAAATATATTTTCAATGGGAAGCAAGAAACTGTATTAAAACCACAGAGAATGACACCTCACCTTTGGAAGTTGCAATATAATAGAAATCGTCAAGCTGGTACGTATGGATCATCGTATACGAATTGTTATGTAATTTTTTTTATTGGGTGTTGTTTACTGTAGTGGCCATAATTGATTTCTGTAATTTATTTATAAACTAATATTCATGTTGTCCATCGTGCTCATGAAGGCATTAATGGGCTTCCACGAGGAATGAAAAATTATCCTAAATAATTCAACAGGTTTCCCTACTATGAGCACCTACAAATTGCTCATATGTTTGATACAATGCATATCGAAAAGAATGTGATTGAAATATTATGGCGACTATTGGAGCTAAGGAGTGACAAAGAAAAAATTGTGAAATTTTTCAAAGACATTCAAGAAGGAAACCATGCAATGAAAGACGTCATTCAATTTCACAGAAACGGAGACAAAATTAATATAAACTCAATTCCATGGATGTTTACAGAGCAACAAAGTAATGTTGTAAAAGAAGTCATATAGAAAATTAAATTTCCCACTGGATTTTGTGCGAACATGAAGAATATCATAAAAAAGAAAGGTGATTTTACGAGGGCGAAAACACATGATTGGCACGTCTTCATGAAGGTAATTATTATTTTTATATCCATATAATTATTGTTTTTTTAATTCTGATGCATATTGTTGTTATTTTTCTTGTCTACTCTTTGTTTAAAAAATGATGTTGTTTTTTTATATTGTTACAGTATGTTCTACCTCTCTCTCTCTCCCAGACAACTTCGACAACAATGTCAAACAAGTTATATATAATCTTGGAAAATACATGAGGTAAGAAGCAATTATTTGCATGTGCTTAGTGTTTCTTTAATTCATCGTATAATTTATATATGTTTTTTGTGCACTAATTCATGTTACATAATTTAATGTTTTTTTTGTTAAATATCGTTATTGGTTTGCCTCACTTGTAGATGGTTGTCATATAAAGAAATCCATAAAGAAGATATAAAGTATTGGAGGAGAGAAATTCCTTGTCTCATGTGTGAAATGCAGAAGCATCTAACTTCGACATTTTTCAATGCATAGGAACACTACTTCATACACCAAGTTGAGGAGATTGAATTGTGTGGACACACTCAAGGTCCATGTGGATGGTTGAGAGGCACTTGAAACTTATGAAGGATTTGGTTATACAACGAGCACGTGTTGAGGGTTATATGATGGAGGTATATATGGTATACCAATGTAACAAAAACCAAATTTAATTATTAAGCAATGTTAGTTAATGTAAATAAACTAAGAGGTGACTTGAAAAGTCACCTCTCTTCCCCACTTACGGTATAAATTACTGGGGAAGCTATTATGTAAATCATCTCTACATTTTTAATAACATACATTCTACATTGCGTTTTTTTTACTTCTCTGTCCATTATCTCTCCCTTTCTCTTTCATTGGTATCAGAGCCTCTCAGCACCGGCCCACCTCCTTGCATATCCCACCTCCGCTGCACCCACCTCCTTCTCCCTTCGTTATTCCATCGCTTCCCCTTGCTCATTTTCTCCACATTTTCCAATGCTCCACGCTTCCAAAATTTTCGTGCGCACTCCCATCTCTGCTCGTGGCTGCCTTCCAGCTTCCTTCCTCCACCACTCACCGAACCACCTCCTCCTTACCCTCCCTCCACTCCACACCGCTACCAGACCATTTCTTCTGCCTCCATCATCTTCCCACAACCCTTCTCCTTCCATCCATGCCTCCATCTTTATCTTCCTCCCCCTTCCATCCACACCTCCCCATTCTTCCTTGCTCCACTCGCCCACCACCCTTATCCACCCTCTGTCACTCCATTCCATATTCCCATTGCTCCACGATGCTACTGCCGCCCCCCCTCCTCCATTACCCTCTCCCCATCACTCCACTCTGCTACCGTCACCCCCATCCTCCATTCTGCTCCACCTCCCTCCATCGTCGCCCCCATCCTCCATCCCCCCTCCACTGTCGCCCTCAACCTCCATCCCCTCCACTTGCTCCATCCTCCGTCTCCACTTCTTCCACCTCACGCCACCTCCTTCCTCTCAACGCCATCCCCTTCCTTCACATTGCATTCCCCCATAACCTCTTCCATCTAGTCGTTGTTTCCTCCCATTCCACAGTTCCACCTCCCTCCCGCCGCTTGCCATTGCTCTATGCTTGCCTTCCGCCGCTTGCCATTGCTCCACAGTGGGCTGGATAAACAATTTTCATAATAATAATTTTAATATTAATAATATATATTAATATTATTATTTATTAAATATTGTTATTAATTAATTAATAAAAAATTATATTACAATTATAATTACTTTAAAAAACAAAAAACAAAAAAGAAAGAAAAAAACGTGGCGGGCTGGTATCATACAACAAATAAAAATAAATCCACCTTCAGCACCGGAAAGATTCCAGTAATCGCCAGATCAATGGACGCTCAGTTCGATCAAATCAATGAGAAGATTAAAAAAAGCTACGAGGAACTCCAGGCAAAGATTAAACAAACCAGTGACAATTTGACATCGAATTGGACACAAATCACATCACGAATAGAGAATAGCTTCCTCACTCTATAGGAAGACCAAAAGAAAAACCAGGAAGTTTTAATCACAATCTTGGATAGATTACAAATGTCGAATGACCCGCAACCAAACTCTCACAGAACACCGGAGCAGCCAAACCCTCTATTCAACATGTATTCCTCAAACTCATATACACAAGGACGCCAAATACGGGTGAAAGTCAAGTTACCTAAATACGACGGGGATGAATGACAATGCATAGCGTGGATTAACAAAGCCGAGGAATACCTAGACATCCACAACATCCATTACGATGATGAGAAAATTGAATACACCTCCATGCATCTAGAAGGAAGTTCTTACAACTAGTACTTATGGTGGAAGAATACTACAAGAATATGTTCTTACAACTGGGTTAGCTTCAGGAACGACCTCATCAAAAGATTCCAAGGTGTTGAAGAAAAAGACTTCTTTGCCAAAATCACAAGGTTACAACAAAAAACCAGTGTCAATGAGTACACCTGTGAATGGGAAGCGTTGTCAACTCAAGTCCTAGAGTTAACCGATGACCAATGACTACAGACCTACATACACGGTCTAAAACAACACATCTGTGACGAACTAGAGTTACACAACATCTCTACCATGGAGGAAGCACAACGTAAAGCTAGGATTATTGAAAGCAAATCCGTTCATACAAATGTCGACCAAGACGACTCCAAAAAGAACCCCCTCCAATCAGCATACACAGAAAATCCAATATATGCACCACCTCAACTTAGGGAAGGAACGAAGCCCAGTTTAGAGGCCTAGAGAATAAAGGAAGGAAAATGTAAGTTCTGTGGAGACAAATGGGATCCTAAGTATGGATGCTTACAAAAGGAATTATATGCTTGTGAAGCAGAGCTATAAGTCAATGAACCAATTGAGAACAATGCGAATAGCCAACAAGACTACCACCCAGGAATCGAGGATGACTCCCCGCAAATCTCATTAGCCGCTATTACCGGAATCTCCCAACCACAAACATTGAATATTAAAGGACATATAAAAAATAATAATGTCACGGTTCTCATCGAATCTGGTAGCACCCATAACTTCGTTAATGTTAACCTTGCTAAAGTATTTAACCTATTTATTCATCTAGTACCTAACATAAAGGTTATGGTAGCATATGGAAAGAAAATTGAGAATGTGGGAAAATGTCACAAGGTTAAGTTACAAATGCAAGAATATAACTTAGAATCATATTTCCTTGCGGTACCACTGGGAGGAATCGATGTAGTATTAGGAATACAATGGTTACAAACCTTGGGTACATACTCTGCAAATCACCAAGAACATTTTATTGAATTCCATGCGTTCAAGAAAACACACAAATCATATGGGTTCCAACCACCTCCAACTCAACTGGTTACATCACATCAGATGGAAAAGCTACATTGAAAAGATGCACCAACGTACATACCTCAATGTCAAGAAATGGAGATTCTAACAAGTGAAGGAGATATGGACAAACAACCAGAGACATAAGAGCTAATTTGAAAACATCACAAGGTGTTTCAAGAGTTACCTATGGCACTCCCAACAAATAGAAAAACTAGACACATAATTGAAATAGTACCAGGGACAAAACCTGCCAGTAACAACCCATACAGATATCCACATCAGAGACGTTGCAACAGTTCACATAGTCATTGTCGTCAAATAAGCTTTGAGGACAAATCTTCCTTAAGGGGAAGGCAATGTAACAAAAACCAAATTTAATTATTAAGCTAGGTTAATTAATGTAAATAAACTAAGAGGTGACTTGAAAAGTCACCTCTCTTCCCAACTTACAGTATAAATTACCGAGGCACCTGTTATGTAAATCATCTCTACATTTTTAATAACGTACATGCTACATTACATTTTTCTTACTTCTCTGTCCATTCTCTCTCCCTTGCTCTTTCAACGAAAACATGTTGTATATTAGTGAATATCTTCCTAATTTAGCATCAAAGATCAATTTATGTCGCATTTGTGAACCAGACTCCAATAACAATTTTGAAGGGGAGTACCTGAAGGGGAAAGTTAGATCGAGGAAGGTGAAAGGTAATTATTAGCTGGTGGATGTTAATTAATATAATACATTTGAGTGCTGCTTTTATGTATATATATCATACATATTCTATTTTCATATTTAATTTATTGCATCAATTAAGAGCGTATACTTTTTTAAGATAATTTACATCTGTCTTGGTTTTATTTTTTATTGTCATCAAGCAGTTGGCTGAGAGTGGGATGCAATTCATTTATACATCACAAACAATATTGACTGGATGAAGGTATGGATTGAACGATCTGAAAAATTGGATCATGGAATATCATGGGAAGGTGTGGCTTCATTGGTTAAAGAAGCACATCACAATGGAGATACCAATATTACACAAAGGGAAATCAATTTAGCATATAGTTTAAAAGATAAGAAGGTAAGCATATTCATTAACCACTCTAATTATTTTTCTTTTCAAATTACATATTGATGTACATGTTGTTTTTTCCCTGTATGGCTGCATAAACATGCACTTAATCACACATATTGAATCATTATGTAATGTTTTCGTGTATGGCTTGTTGTTTGTAAAACACCATATTAAGGATATGGTGTGCAATGGCTGTAGATATTGCATCAAAAAGTTGGATGAAACAAAGAAAACATCATATTGTGGGATATCTGCAGTCTTTGAGGTGACCAATGTTTCATCTAGAAGTGTCAGACATCCAAATCTATCAGAAAATCGATACTATGGGTATCTCGAAGATATTCTTCAGTGCGACTTTAAATCCTTCAAGGTAGTTCTGTTTGTTGTCAAATGGTACATGTTACAATTGAATCAATGTGATCCCGATAGAACTATTATTGAACAAGATAATGGATTTACCATGGTAAATACAAGGTTGTTTAAACTAGGAACGGAGCCCTATGTTCTTCCAAGCCAATGTGAATAGGTATTTTACTCTAAGGTTCCAGGTAAAGTGAGTTGGTCATTTGTTGTGAGACATGATCCAAGGGGAAGGACGGTAAAGTATAACCTAGAGGAAGGTAATGAAGAGGGTATGGAAGAAGAACACGATGATGAAGATCATGATCAACATGAGTCAGATGATCATGATGATCTAGAAGAATATTCCCAAGAATTAGTTGAATCTGATGATGTAGCAGACAATTCCCATGAAAATGATATCGACACTGACATGGTGATCATAATTGACTTAGATGATGATGATGATATGGCCAATCCTTACAATGTTGACTCTAGATCTGATGATACAGATTATGACTTGGAAGATGACTTGGATGAAGAATATGATTAAGTCTATTGAAGTGTGCGAGGCATGCAGTAATTTCTGTACTCTATATATTTTGATTGATCTTGTGATATAAATATTGAATTTTATTGGTATTGAAAATTCAATAATTTAATTGGAAATATTATTTTATCTTATTTGTTTTAAAAAGAGTAACTAACATTAATGAGATCATATTACAGATAGTAGAAAAGACGAGGCTAAAATAATCTGTGACAAGTATCCAAATATTTGACTATTATTATATAATTTGATTTGCAAAAGAAATTAATTTCATCAAATTGAAGATACAAATCTGTAATTCATTTTGATTGTAGTTGAATATATCATGATCATTTTGGATTTGCAGATATATGATTCCAACATATTTTACAGTGGGACAGTTTGGACATATGATACACAAGAGAATAAATGTAGGTGAAGAGAAAGCAATATTTATTTTTGTGAACAATGTGCTTCTACCTACTGGTAAGTTAAATCTTATCAATTTTAATTTGATGTTCAATGTCTTTGTAACTAATATTGTTTGGCATTTTCTTTTTCAATACTTAAATCCACTGTCTTCATCATCATCATCATCGTCGACGTCATCATTATCATCATCATCGTCATAACTAACATCATCATAATCATCGTCAACTTGATCGTCATCTTCATCGTGGGGCCAATGATGAAAATTTGTATATATGTGTCAGATTGGTGTGAAATTTGGTGTGGTTAGACTAGACACATGCATTGATGGTGTGGGAGGGTTTCCAAACTCAATCATCATCATAATCATGAACATCATCATCATCATCATCATGATCAACATCATGATCAACAACATCATCATCATCATCAACATCATCATCATCATCATCTTCATCGTCATCATCATCGTCATCATCATCATCATCATCATCGTCAACTTCATTGTTATCTTCATCATCAAACATGACTGTCACTAACAAATCAAACAACAAAAACCATACATAAAGATTAATTAATGTGCTACGTGGGGCCAACGATGAATTTTTTTTATATATGTGCTGGATTGGTGTGAAATTTGGCATGGTTAGACAAGACACATTCATTGATGGCATGGATGGGTTTCCAGACTCAAACATCATCATCATCATCATTGTCATCGTCATCAACATCATCAGCATTGTCATCGTCATCATCTTCATATTCATCATTTCATATGATATCAACATGGTGATCACCATATTTATCATCATCATCATCACCACCATCATCATCATCGTTGTCGTTAGATTCTTCATGTCATAGGACATCATCATCGTCATCACCATCTTCATCATAATTTTCATCATCATCATCATCATCATCATCATCATCTTCATCATCATCTTTGTCATCACCCTCTTCCTCGTCAACATCTTCATCATAATCAATTTCTTCATCATCATTATCATCATCTTCGTCACCATCGTCATCACCATCATCATCATCATCATCATCTTCATCATCATCTTCGTCATCACCTTCTTCCTCATCAACATCTTCATCATCATCAACTTCTTCTTCATCATCATCATCATTTTCATCACCATCTTCATCATGATCATGATCATCGTCATCACCATCTTCATCATCATCATCATCATCGTCATGACAATGTTGTGTTTGTGAGGGATTGATGATGAACTTCAGTCATGTCTCACATGGATCATTTTCCTTAAGGGGTGCCCCAATATTCTTGGTTTGATTTGCCATATTGATCCATAGTACTTGGTTTTTTATACATATTGATGTGGCGTTTAGAGGATCTTAAAGTGAGGGATTTTTTATACATTTTTTCCATTACATCAACTACCAAAGACTTACCTTTACCCAAAGTTTTATTGTTACCCAAGTTTCACTTACCATTACATCAACTACCAAAGACTTACCTTTACCCAAAGTTTTATTATTACCCAAGTATTATGTGGACTTTATAAAGTAGCATGGGATAAAAAAGTTAGTGGATCTATCGTCCCCTTTTCAAGGCGTATACCATGGTCAACTTAACAACACTCATACCCAAACCTTCACCATGCACGAAGCTTACAAGGAGCAGCTTGTGGTATTTTTACACTACGCGTTGACATGCAAAATGACAATGTTATAAATAGACAAGGTTAGATTTTTATGTCAATGTTTGGAAGCTTCTTCACTTACCGTCTACAATTTTTATTTCTCCACATGATTTGTGTATTGGTCGTTGCATGCGATTTCTCTGACAAGTCTTCACGGCTTTAGCATGGGTATATGCAATTTTCTGTTGACAAGGTTCACAGTGTTCTCTGAAATTTCTCTTCACGGGTTATCTGCAATTTGTGTTCATGGGCTGCTAATGGATTTACTGCACCTTCAATACGGCTGCCTGCAATGTCTTCGGTATGTATGTAGGTTAATTGTAAGTAGGTTTATAAAAAAACAGAGGTTAATTTAGTATGGTCGAAATTGAAATGTTAACCCCATGGTCTGGTCTGGTTGATAATGGTCTGGAATGAGCAACGTTAACCCCATATCAACCTCAACAATGTAATAGCAACCTCGTTAGGTCTTTATCTGACCCTTTATTACCTTGACTATGCAATGGAATCACTATTTAGGGCTTGATCCAATATTCAGTGACTTCAACTATGCATCGACATCTATGCTAAACCCTTGAACTAACCCACGATGGATTCAACATGTGCAATGACGGCCCTAATGGCCTCAACTAAGCAATTCCAACCTTATGGATGGTTAAATTTGAACTTCGTTGACCTCAATTTCAACAACGTTAGTCTTGGTGAGGTTTGATTTGATCTTTGGTAGCCCTGATCATTGACCCAGTAGACCTACTAGAGTTTTTTTTTATCACAGTGACTTTATCCATAGTCTAAGAAGCCCTTGTGAGGGCTTAAACAAACTTTTGGTTTCAACGTAGCCCTATTTAGGGCTTAGAAGAACAATTGGTGGCCTATACTATGTACCTGCAGCCCTTCTTAGGGTCTTATCCAACCCTCGACGATCTCATTTGGTGTCACAACAAATTCTCAACAACCCTTTAAGATTCACGACATACCTCTTTAGGGCTATGTCAGACCTGAACAACCCTAATAGGAGTCTCGAAATCCCTATTTAGGGATTTATCAAAACTCAACAGCTTGCTAGGGGTCTCAACAACTCTTCTTTGGTGACTCAGTGGCCTATTTAGGGCTTAGTAAAACTTTGGTAGCCTTTCAATGAGCAAACTCCAGACTTCTAGGGTTTGATCGCATATTGGTGAGGTCCTCAACATTGGAATTGCACATGTATTGACTGCATGTACTATCCAATGGGGTCACTGATACAAATACCATGGGTCATATAAAATATTAATGTATATATGGGAAAGTAACATTTAGTTTCCAAGCGATTGTTGAGGCAATCCATTCCTTAGCAACCAAAGGTTCATAGACTCAATTCTAGTTAAGTAAAATTTTGAATACTTGGTTTAAATGCTCAACTATATTAGTAACAAAAATATGAGTGTTTGCTAATGAGATTCAAATTTTGGTGTTTAGGAAGGGAGTAATGAAGTAAGGAATTCATCTTGTGACCTATCTTCTTAAAGGATGGGGCTTAATTAAGCATATATAGTTCATGATGTTTCCTAAGTGTTTATATGTACATTTGAAATGTAATATAACTTTGCTTAGCTAATAAAATTTTCTTTGTTTTGGAATATATATATAACCCATGGATACTTTCCCACAATAGTGGATAGTGTTTATAGTGCACCCCTTTCCCTTAAACCTACTTGAGCGACCCCTCAAGGCTTGTTGCAAGTTAGTTATATATGCGTGTGAAACAAACAAAGTTAAAGTGAATTTTTTTCATTTCAATTTACTAATTTAAAAGAAAAACATTTAAAGAAAAATAAGTTTTTAAGTGTGTTTTTACAATGTACAAATAGTAATTAATGGTTATTAGTTAATGAGTTAGAGGTTAGCAGGTTTGAAATAAAATTAGAGGGTTTAGTGGCTTAGTGTGTTGGGAATCTATTGGTTTGTAGGTTAGTGTGTTAGTATTCAAATGGTTAATGGGTTAGAAGGTGAGTCAATTTAGTAATTACAGAGTTAGCAGTTCAATGATTAGTATGTTATTTGGTTATTGGGTTATTCACTTAATATTTTAGTGGGATAATTCTTTGTCCATAAGTAGGTCAATGGTTAGATTTTTAGTGAATTTGGGTGTTATCCATTAGTGTGGTAGTGAATGAGATATTTTTTTGGGTGTTATCCATTAGTGTGGTAGTGGATGAGATATTTAATGGTTATAGTGGTAATATATTATTGGTTTAGTGGGTTATGCATTAGGGGTAGTGGTTTAGTGGATATTGTGTTAATAGGTTATATGGTTAGTCAATTGTTTAGTGGATTGGTGGGTTATGTGATGGGGGTTATTAGTCTCTTTTCTGATTTACTATCATCAGCATGGTAGACCAAATCTTCTACAGTGATGACAAATCATGGAATGAAAGAGGAATTAGCTCAGCAGTGATTGTCATAACCATAAAAGAGGAAAGAGGATTTACGATCTGGGTCCATTCAAATTCAAATTTTAATTGTCATTCAGAATATGGGGTTGATCTGATGACCAGTTATCCACGTGACGAAATCAACCATCGACTTGGGAAAATAACCTATTTATTTTTCAGTCTCTATTTACATGAGTGGAGTTACGTATGTAACTTAAATTGTCCATCTATTACCATGGCTTATTTCATTATATATCGAGTAATCAATAGGTTTTTCACTATAAATGTGACCTGTAAAATAATACTTGTGTTTGTGGTAAAAGGTTCGAATCAATTCCTTCCTTCGAGTCTGGAACTAGAAGGTTCAGATCAATTCCTTCCTTTGAGTCTCTAACTAGATTATTTTGTTGCAATACGCATAGCGCCCTTCGTCTGTGTGACCAAATAGAATTATTTTTCTGTTAGAATTTGTTATTTTTCAACTGCCTTGTAATCTAGAAATGGAAATTAGAAGTCAAAAATCCATTTGGCATCTGTTTTCTTTCCTAGTAGTTTTAACTCCCATTAGTTCAATTCCCAAGAATAATTCCATGCGGGGATAGACAATCACCAAGTTGTCGTACTTGGGAAGAAGGAAAGCCCTCTTCCCAGAGAAAATTCCATGGGGTATGGGATCGTATATGGTATTCCAGCCTCATGAAACATTTATTCCAGGCTTCTATCCCATTGGCTTCAACGCTTACGTATTCACAATATGGTATGCTCAGTCCAATACAACTGTTGTATGGATGGCTATCATAGATAATCCCATTAATGGATGGGAATCTTCTCTCATGCTCAGGAAAGACGGCAATCTCGTTCTCACTGACGCCGATAAAACCCTCGCTTGGGAATCTAAATCGGGAAAGTCTGATAACGTTGCCCAGCTTGTGCTATGGGACATGGGCAATCTTGTTTTAATTGCTAAAAATTGAAATGTCGTGTGGCAAAGCTTCCAGTAGCCTACTAATACTCTCCTTCCCGGGCAATCCATGAACACAGACCTTAAATCGAGATTCAGCAATTCAAGCTACACGACTGGCTATTATCGCCTGTTCTTCGACAACAATAACGTTTTGAGTCTGTCCTTCGATGGAGCCGACAATTCTATAGTATACTGGCCTGATCCAGATCTTACCGGCTACACGTCAGGTAGAAACCATTATGGCATCACTTAAACAGCGACGATGGATGAGCGGGGCGAATTCCAGTCGAATTCCAGTCCAGTGACGGATATACTTTCGATACTTCGGACTACCGAGAAACGTCGCTAAGAAGACTGACCCTCGACCCGGACGACAACCTAAGAGCTTACAGCTGGGACAACAACTCCTCCCAATGGAATATTGTATGGGAAGCATTTACGCAGCTCTGCAAAATTCAAGGTCTATGTGGAAACAATTCACTTTGCATTGACACCCTGAAGCCCCATTGTGCTTGTCTATTAGGCTTTCGCATGGTGAATAGCAGTAATTGGTTTGTGGGCTGTGAGCCTATATATCCTCTCAAGCCTCAAGAATATAATTTTTCAGGCAAGATCAAACTTCTTTATCTTGAGCAAGCTGATTTTTATGGTAATGATCTAGACACATACAATCAATACCGCACATTGGAACAGTGCAAGGAGATCTGTATGATTGACTGGAGATGCAAAGACTTCGCATACATATTGGATGGCATAGGTGAATGTTTCCCCAAAGGTTGTCTGTTCAATGGCATCCAATCTGCAACAGCTCCGAACACCGTTTACATTAAAGTCTCATCAGCTTTTCCTTACAATTCTTCCAAAGAAGTCATGCTTTCTCCAGCAAATGGTGTGACTTGCCCACCGTCCGATCTGAATGGCGTAGAGCTTCATAAGCCCGAAAATCCCAGCAGACACAGACTCTGGAATATCCAACTCAGAATCCTCATTTCCATAGTCGTTCTAGAGATTGCTTGCTTCGGACTAAGATGGTGGTATTTGTTCAAACGGTACGGGATGTCTTCCTACTTGGGAATTCAAGGGCTTACTACAGGGCCACATAGATTCTCGTTTGCAGAACTCCAATCGGCGACCAACAACTTCAGCGAAATAATTGGGAAAGGCAGCTTTGGTACTATTTACAAGGGAACTTTATCGTCCAACAGACAGGTCGTCGTTAAGAAAATGGAAGGGGTGGACAGAGGAGAAGTGAATTCAGAGTAGAAGTTACAATAGTGGGAAGAATCCACCACATGAATCTCATCTGCATGTTGGGCTTCTGCACAGAGGGTGAACACATAATGTTGGTATATGTGTACGTTCCCAAGGGGTCTTTGGATAGCCACATATTCTCAGAGGATAACAACGTTCTCCAGTGGAATCAACGGCACGCTTTCGCTATGGGAATGGCTAAGGGCATCGCGTACATGCACGAGGAATGCCTGGGCTTGGTTCTTCACTGTGACATTAAACCTCATAACATTCTTCTCCTGGATGACAATTTCGTTCCCAAAGTATCAGACTTCGGAATGTATTCTTGTTCTCATTCTTGTTATACTAATTTCTACGACTAGCATGCCCACATAACTGTTGATCTTGTTAAACCTCACTGTCATGGAATTTCACATATGCCTTAAATGTTCACAAGGGCATTTATGAGGTATTACAACTGTTATACGAGGATAAGACTATTTCTTGACATACTTGACTTTTTTACTGGGCACTTAAAATGCACATTCCGAGCATTATACGACCCACACTTCTTGTTTGGGGTTGAGAAGGGCAGAAACCAACCAATTCCCCAGGGTCATGACTCGAGACCTGAAATTGAAAGGATGGCTAATAAAGACACATATGAGGAGATGGAGCCATTCTAAAGGTCAAATATGATACCTTAAAGGTTGTGGCTCAAGTATTCCCAAATCCGGAACACCCTTAGTTAGAAAGAACAACATTCTCTCAACCTTCACCCTCTTATCCCTTATCTCTGAACAATTTGGTCCAATAATTCAAGGCATGACTCCTCCATCTCAAGCCTCATCTAGAAACTAATAAATACAAGACAATTTTCCCCTTAGTTTATAATATGGGACCTTAGTTCTTACAACTAGTAGGGAAAAGTAAACAACTAGACAACAAATATAGGAAAGAGAAGAGATTTTGGTGTACATGGTTCATGAGGAGGAAGAAGCACCACTATAACAAGAACAAAAAATTGATTGAATAGGAATTGTTGAATACAATGATTCATTGAGTGACATATTTAATGGGGCTGCAAGATACACATCTAATGGTAGACCTCGCCAAATGAACATCATGACACAAAATTCAGTCCCCAAGGATGGTTATGCATCCCAAATTAGAGTGAAACACATCACGTGGTCTTCATTTGGCAGCCCTATAAAATCATGTCGATGATTAAGAAACACATCTTACTTGGGATAAGAGAGGCTTTCTTGGACATCTCTTTTCCTTCTTTGCAAAAAATAGCACAAAACCATAGTGTGAAATCATTAGACATTTGTTAGATACATGCCCTTATTCTTCAAAATTATAGGACAAAAGTGTTGTTCTATTGAAAGAACTTATTATGTTAAAGGGAACCATGCCCTAGCCATAACCAATTGGGCCCTTGATCCATTTGACAATTCCATTCTCAATAGATTCTGGAAACTCCACTTACACTTGTTGGCTTAGGAAATCTGGAAAGAAAAGAACAAAACGTTTTGTTTGCGATCAAAGTCGAAAGAATCAAGTAGTCTATGAAATCATAAAAGATACATTCATGACATTCTTCAATTAACATAGTGGTCTAATAAGCATTTTCAAATGAACCCCAATATGCAGGTGACATTGACCTTTTAGATCACACTTCCCCCATTGCACATGACACTCGTAAGTAGGATAGGTGGCTAGGGGAAGGCTCCATATGCATTGCCTCTTAATGAAGAACGGGACATGCAGTCATGAAAAATAGTTTCAGCTGCAACATATTTGGGAAGGATTTTGGGGGAATACAAACAATGAAATAACTTTACCCTTAAAGGCCCTTAGAGTCCCTTAGAGGCCTTAGGATCTCAATTGTTGGCCCTTGGGACCTTACGCTTAGACATTTAGGCCTATTTGAGCCTTAAGATTCGATATTTAATCTAATTTCATACTTAAGCTCTAAAATGTTGACACATTTGGACATAAATTAGATTTGAAATTTCAACCCAACTGGGCCTTATTTCTCAGAAATTTCGGCCAAATTGAGCCTTATTGATCCAAAATTTCAACCTTTTTGAGACATATTTATTTGACATTAAGATTTCTAATTTTGCGAGTAAAATTGTTTTGGGCATGAAAAGGTCGCAAAGAAAAATATTTCTGAGTGACTTCTCTTGGAAAACTTCCTAACTGTTTTTGGATTTTGCTTCAAGGACACTTCAGAAATTTGGAAAAGGATAAGATAGATGGTCATGATGAAGCTTTACTACCAACACAAGTTGGGAAGTTAAAATTAACTCTTTCACTTACAACTCTATACTCCTCGGGTCTTCTTAATCACTTACAAGAATGCAACAACATGATATAGATTGAAGGGAAACCGATAAAACTAATTGAGGAATGCATGAAAGTGATCATTGATATAAGGATTGCTCAAAGATATTCTTATAAACATACTAGCCAATGATGTGCCAATATAGTTAAGATGATATTGATGGAGGATGGTTGACGAAGAGTACAATTGGGTCATTCATCCTTGATCCAAAAATTAAGGCAGGTCCCCGATCTACATGAATGGGGGAGATATCAAGAGCTCAACAAAAATTGATGCATTGGGTGAAGCCTGAATATCTGTTGTTATAGTTACATGTAAACTTTGAAGCATAAAGACATAATCTTTCTTTTCCAGTCACCAATGCATTTAGTAAGTCAATATGGTTCCTTGTGAACTTGTTTTCATCCTATTTCAGAAACCTCATCCTTTGTATAAAATATATGTTTTAATGAATTCTATTTCTATGTAGCATAAATAAAAAGGATGAGTTATAGTCTAGGTCCCATGGATTGATAGATTTGGGATTAAAATACATTCACCAGGCACCATCTGATGTCTCTTAGGTGTTTCCTTCATTGTGACTCATCATGCTAGTGGCGTGTTACTTTTATGGTCATCCATGGTAGCGGACGTGAAGATGAATTTATTTAGCTTGTAGGGGAGGGAGTATCCAATTGGAAAACTAGAAGCATAACCTATGGAGGCAAGTGCGTAGAAAGCAAGGGTGGTAGGAAATTATTTTCAATTATACCCACTAGAGTGCAAAGAATCAAAACATGCATGTACCAGGATATAAAATTCTGACCTGACAGTCCTCTTACCATGAACCTCCCTTCGTCTTGGCGTGAGGTGGAACTCTGGTTCTCACATGTGCATCTCCAGATCATATGGGCATGCTGCAATTATGGTTCACTATCATAGCTCCTGGATAGCGGTGAAATGCTCCTTAACAGAAAACCTATTCACCAACTGTTCCATGCCCCACAGTTCTCACATGTGCAGCTCCAAGTCACCTGGGCGTGTTGCAATTACTGTTCCCTAGCACAACTCTTGGATAGCGGTGAAATGTTCCTTGCATGCATTGTCAAGGGTTCCTACCCAGCCAACATAAGATTGATAGATCACCAGTTCGTTAACCTCCATCAACCATGAATTAGAATGCAAGTAAACACACGTAACTATTCCCATTATTATTATTCAATATATCCTATAGTTACCATATCTTATCGAGCTTGTACAGGATTAACAGTTAAGATAGAGCAAATCCCTAATCAATCATATGTATCCATTGAACCTTATCCCACCATGTCTGAACTAACCACATTTTATTACGAGTGTTTTCATAATTTATAAGATCCTGAATCAATGGGTTCCAATCAATTACACTAGTCTAAGCTCTTACATTAGCTTAACTTAATCCCATGAGCTTTGTAAGCATAAGATAGAAACAACTATGCTTTGTATTTTTTATAATCTTAACTTGCATAGAATACTGATATAACTAGGGTTATTCTAGTAGAGATATTTAGATCACTGTATAATATGCTCATACATTATGGATATTACGTAGCTAATACATTTATTGTAAGTATTAGTAGTAAGCTATGTACTCATTACTTAGCTTGATGCTTCTTCTTATTCCCATTCATTTATGGTGTTCATGTTCTCCTTATTGAACTAGCGTGTTTTCTGTAGTTCTTACTCGTGCTTATTTATGATGTTGTAGATAGAGATAGTTAACATACTTATTCCTGTAATCATTGATCCTTACTAACCTAATAGAGTTGTTGTATAAGCTTTACCCTATGGAATTGCCTCATACCCAGTTGATGAATCGACTCATATGTAAGCTCCTAATTATTCAACCCTAAGTTTCAAAATTAAATTACTCTACTAGCCAGGTACCCCGGCTCTATACCCATCCTATATATTAGGCACATAACATAGATGATTAGAATACTAGGATTAAAACCTATAGGCATGTTGGTAAGCATGATTTGGTAGAATACCGGTACACAATTAGCCTCATTTCATGTGTTCTTGCTTTTGTAAGCATGATTGTAACAAAGGTAACCTATATCGTTTAAATGGTATTAAATCTATTTCCTAATATGGAAAGAGCTAACCCCTTGTGATACTAGTTCTGTAATCATCCTTGTTATCCTTTGTATCAGTTAATCATAAGAGTAATGGTAATCATAGTAATCAGACATTTATAGCTAAATCATAGCTATTATTAGTGAATCATGCTTAATGGGGCCAACTTTATACATGTACTCTATGAATATGAAGTAATATCCTTTTTTTATTTTCATTTATTTTTGTATTTAGGTGCATACAATTAAGCTTCTCCATATATGCCTTACACAAAAGCTATTGCATTAAATACTAAAACCAGTAGTAACTAAGGAATAACATAAGCTTTATGATGTAGCCCGTGGGGGGGCAGAGCAAGCGGTAAAGTGGAATTGTTTGTAAATGGAAGTTCTCGTGTTCAAATCCCCCCCAAATTTACCCATGCGCCATGGTTCGGGCCCTGTGGTTGCACCTAGGGTTATAGTGGTAGCGGGATTGGATCCCTGGACCTCGTGTCACACGAGTACCAGCCCGTCCCCACTTGCCGATTCCCCTAGTCAAAAAAAAAAAAAACATAAGCTTTATGATGTTGTATATTGAGGTTGATTAGTTATATAGCTTTGATGACACTACATATGATCTTATACATTGAAGCTATGTTTTACATAACCTATTGAGTGTTACTTATAGATAAAGTACAACTATAGATAAGAGTTAAGCCTTATAGATTCAATGGCAAACACACTGATGAGACTTATGAATAGAATACGAACCCAATACGTTTAATGGTATGAATGAATATTAGGTATAAACCCATATTAGGTAAATAGTATAGAGCATTACCACTATGCTTAATAATGTTGTGTGTTATGTCTATACCCATATTAATAATAAAACCTTATCACTCTATGGAAGGTTTATAACCTGTATGCACAATGAAGCTTGGTTAGATTAAGATAAATACATAACATGATCGGTAATATGGAATGGTTGTAATTAAGCATCATATCAGCTTAAAGGAAATGGTTATGACTATAACACTTGTTACTCTTACACTGTTCATGGAATCAATGTGTTCATTACTTAAGCATACATAAGCTCTGAATTACACGAGATTTAATACGTATAGATTAGGAGCTTACAACAACATCTAATTAGTGGTACTAGATCATTTTTTATATGAGTAACTATTAATCACAAAGCTCTGTGTAAGCTATTATGGAGATTACTATATCTGTATAAACTAGTGGTTACAGATTGATTCATATGCAATTGGGGCTTTACCCTATTGGTGCTTCTTTTAATCGTCATATAGGGATTCAGACTATGTGATACGACTATTGAATGCATTCTATTTACCTATGTTATGACAAGCTAACTAGTAGTGATTACGTGATGACTATGCTTACTCTGCTCATAAAGCTTAGTCTGTATGAACTGCTATTTATCTCAGCCTTTTCCTATATATAGGTAATTAATACTTTCCTATATTCCCTATGATTCCCATGGGTCATTCACCAAATACACGCCTAATATAGGAAGAATTTGCATATCAATGGGTATACTTCTCCCTTATTTTCATAATAGTATTTATTAGATTAGCTTGTACATGATGACCCACTGCTTGTATTACTCCTATTAAGTAGATATAGCAATGGTAATACATCGTTTTTATACAGAGGATCTAAAAGCTGGAGCTTGCTTACTCTGAACTAAGAGCTTGGTTGGTAGAGTATACTAATGGTAATATTTTACCTTAATTAAAGGTTATATACTAGAGATGTCAAGTTTGATCACTACCTAATACCGATTGTTGGTTGACTAAGGGCACGTGGGCTTCACTTGTTGGCCAATATCCTATCGCATTAGTTCATATTGTGGGTTTTAAAATTATCAAAAATTGAACCAATATATTGCAGGTATTGGGGAGATGAGGGGTTTAAGGTGGGGGTGGGTAGGGTGGTTTATAAGGATTGAGGTATAAAAAGGGGTGGGGAGGAGGATTTAAGTATTGGGAGGGGGTTTCAACAAAAATAGTTTGGGTCAATATCTCTCAAAATTAAGGGTATTCTTTAATATCTCACGATCGCATGTGCTATGTGAGAGGTTCACTAAGTGAAGTCCCCGTGACTAAGGGGAATAGAAGAAATATGGTGTACAGGTTGTAGCTCAAACGACATAGGTAATCAATAGTTATATGTAACTATTTAAAATACCATAGTAGTAAGATGAGCTATCCGTATGGGCTATAATCCCGAGAATTATCAATAATAATGGGGTTTAATCTCTATTCTAACCATACATAAGCTATACCCAGGATCTCTACTAATATAGTGTTCGATATTACTATGGAAACAAGCAGTGTATAACTATACTCCTTATGGTATTCATTCTACTTGATCTGATATGGAACACATATGATACTTCCTCGATATAGTGTAATTACCATGGATTCATTGTCAACAATTACTGTAATTACATAATATAGGTTATATGTAGTTATGAAGTGAAGGCCCCAGGCCATGTTCAAGTCAAGACAAAGTAATAATTAGGAGTTTATAGTGAGAAGAGTGTAAAATATTGCATTACCAGTTGGGTGAAACAAATGCCGCCAAGACAACTGCATTGCTGGTCTTTACACAGACATGTGGGAGTATGACTATTGGGTGTATGCATTGTCTGAATGGTAAAAACTGGTATAAAATCCTGATATAAAATCAATTATTTTCAATTATACCCACTACAGTGCAAAGAATCAAAACATGCATGTACCAGGATATAAAATTCTGACCTGACAGTCCTCTTACCACAACCTTCCCTTCATCTTGGCGTGAGGTGGAACACTGGTTCACCAATTACCAGTCCTAATTGAGCCCGTTATCTAGGTAAGGTCCGCCCCTACGCGTTTAACCACTTCACCTCACAAATTCGGGTAAGGTTACATAAGGTTACAGGCCCAACCAAACTATGCCTCAGCTAGCTCTAATGCTCGCTCTCAAACTCTATCTGCAGCTAATGGCTCTCGAAACGCACATGAAATGGGTGCCAAAACAAGAAAACTCCGTTTGCAAGCCCGATAAGCTCTTACCAATCCCGAAAAGCCCGAAAAAACTCTAAATGATGATCATGGCCGACTAAAACACACATGAAATGGGTTCCCAAATAGGAACACTTTATTTGCAAGCCCGAAAAAGCCCTTACCAAGCACGAAAATCTCTTACCAAGACCGAAGAACCTGGAAATGATGACGATGGTCGACTAAGTGGGGAGAGGGGTTTGCCTTTATATAGTTAAACATTTCTCGGCCAAGAGTTGAAAAGGAATCTAAACTCTCCGCCGAGAAACATTTCTCAGAGTTTAATATGAAAAATATGGCAATACTCTCGGACGAGAAAGTTTAATATTCTTGGCCGAAAAATTTCTAACTATGGAAGAACTCTCGGACGAGAGAATTTTAACCGTGGTTAATTTCTCATCCGAGATATATTAAACTCTCGGCCCAAAAAATATGTAGACTTTTTTCTCGGCCAAGAGAATGGACATTATACAAAAAAACAAAAACAAATTGTCACAGAATTGTTTCCCAACTTCATGTTTTCACTCACAAGTGCACAATGTTGTACATACCTGTAAATTCACGACAACCAAGCCGACAGCTTAGCTCTGCAAAATATTCTGGAGGAAATAGAAATTAGGGAGACATTGAAGCATGGAACTGGAGGGTTGATATTCTGAGTCCCTTCCTTCAACTGTCATATACTCATAAACCCAGGATAATGTTTTTTTCTCCCACATACTTTGCCAATCTCTTTAAGTTCGAGGAAGCCTTGAGAGTGGAGGGTTATCAAAAACAATTCAACATCCATATATATGACTTGAATATGAGCATTTAATTTCGTGCATCATATACTCAAATAATCAAGTGACTTGTAAGTTGTGATATCACGTGACTCGGTGAACAAGAAGATGCCAGATGGAAAATCGAGTTGGCAGGATGGCATCCTTTCAGACCAATATTTAATGAAGTTGGTGAATCAGTAATGCATGCCAATGCCATTAAATGCTTTCAAAGTGAACCCACTCACCGATTTGAACTTGGCACTGGGTAGCCCAGTAGCCCACCGTGGTCCGTGCTCAGTGGAATCGAGATCCTCATCCATGATCCGACTATTCGAGGGCACTTGGGAAGACTTCGAGGGAACTTGGGCAGACTTTGAGGCCTGACTCTCGCATCGTCTAGTGAATCAATGACAACCTCTGGATGGGCGTATTTTGTACTTTCCCTTCTATTCCAAATTTATCGAGCCTTACTCAATTTCATTATTTATGAGCTGGAAATGAAATTAATTTTTCTGCATGGTAAAATTCCTTGTGACCTTCTATGATGTCTAACATGGCCTTTGAAGGACTTTGAAGGTTTCAAATTTGAAGCCTCGTGGCCACCCATCTATAGTCAAAGGAGGCTTAGCAGATATTGAATATTAATCACATTCACCTTAGCACGTATTGAAAATTAATGACGGGTGCATGCAGTTATTGAAAATCAATCACCCCGGATACTTGTTGGATTCGGCATCGCACTCGAATCGCTCCATTCCCTCCATTCCCGGTTTCAACGACGGAATCCGGGTGTTCATTGCCACATTAATTCAATCAAAGTTTGAATATAGTAAACGAGTACAGTTTTGGATTGTTGACATTGCTCCATGGAACCTAGGGTAAACTTCTACACAATTATATGGGACTTATTCACAATATTATATAACCAAACATTTAATAAGATTTGTGTGCAATATTTTTATGCATAAAAAATAGAACTTGAACTTTTAGGTGGTGAAATAAATTTGGATTCTTTGTGTCTTTTAATGAACTGATAAAGTTGGCTGATGTGCTATAAGATTTGTGTCAAATACTCCTGTGCATAAAAAAACTAGAACTTTTAGAGGGTAAAATAAATTTGGATTCTTTGTATCTTTTACTGAACTGACAGACAGAGTTGGATGATATGCTATTCCGATCAGCGAATAATTTATATTTCCAACAATTACATGACCTAAATTCAGGTAAAAATAACCGACAGAAAAACCGTATTAAATATAGATATAGATGGTTTGAATGGCCGTGGGTTTTTTTGTGTGGTTTAAATTTCAGCGAAGAAAATTCAAGTTTTCACTGGATCTGGTGTGAAAGAGATTTGTGAAATTCTGGGTGGAGACGGCCAAAGGAAACGTGAAACTTGCTGAGCCACGAGCAAAACATGACCAAAATCTCTGTGGCCCCCATAATACAGCTTCCGTTTCCTCGCCGGCACCGTTCCTCTGCCTTCATCGTTCCCTGCAATTGGCATGACCATCCATTTCCCGTGATTCCGTCAACCCGATGTCGTGTCCCCACACCTTCATCCTTTCATGATATCTACAGATAGCTGAGTTGACCATGTACTTTCAGTCGGTGAATGCGATGGGATTCGTGTTTCTGAAAACAAGTTCAAATTTTAAAATTCAAATGGTTGCAGTAGACTGCCGCCCATTTCATGTTGCCTGTCCTATTTCAAAATCCACTGCCTTTAGTTAATGGAGTTCCTGGGGCAGCCGGAGCCAGTGGAAGCTTGTCTTTCTCCAGTCTGGACGGCAATCAATGGAGGATAATATTCACAACTCTTGAGAGCTAGTAAACATGCCGGAGTTTCAGAGGTGTATAGGGAAGAAGAACAATAGGCTGAAATGCTATATTGAAAATCATGCACATAGTGAGTGATTCCAGCTTTTGCTAATGAAAAGATAATTATATGTACCCTATGCTAATGCTTTACCCCATTTGCACAGTGCTACATAATACTGAACTTGCGATTGTTTGTAAGGTTCTTGACAAGGTAGCAGCAGAAACAATGAATGACTTAGTGGAGGTGCAACGAAAGCCGAAAAGTCCATGGAGACTTTGCAGGGTGAGTCAAGTGCAACTACTAGTCTCATTGTGCACAATCATTTACTCACTGGTGTTCACCCAAATGTGATCATTGTTTGTGGAACAAGGTATTACGATGGACACCTCCTCGGCTTAGCGCTACAATGTTCATGTTTGATATTTTTAGTGTTGAAATCTGTATAGAATTATACAGACGATTGGCAATTCCTCTTGGTTTGAAGGTCAGAGGCAAATCCAAATGGTTTCAGTGACTTACACAGGATGGGAGTGTGCTTGATTTTAGGTATGCTCGCCATGGTTTCCGTGCCCGACAGTCTACTCTTCTTTAGTATTTCATGGTAGATGTCGGTGGATTCAATATTCTTTGGGAATTTTGTCAGCAGTTTTGAATCGTCTGTCCGGTGGACCGCCTTAGCTCAAACTATGTGAGTTGTTGTCGTGTCCTTGCGTTCCCTATGCTATTGACTAAGCTTTGTAGAAGCCCTTTGCTTTAGCCGAGCAAGTAGGGTTGGAAAATGTAATTACTTCCAGATCCGTACCTAACTCTTAGCTGACTCTGTCACAGTCTGTATCAGTTAAGATCTTGTCGGTCAGTCTGACAAGAGGGTAGAGTCCACGATTCGGCAATGTAATCTAGTTGAATTTATTTCTGAAGCTAAGTTGTTAGGTAAGATAGTTATTACAATCCTTAATGGAGAGTTAGTCTATCCATGTAGAAGCAATTTTCAGGTTTCCTATAAATAGTAGAAGCAAATTGTAAATCAAGTTAGACAGTGGAGGAACTCAGGGTGAGAAGAAGAGAGAAAGAGAAGTCGAAGCTCAAGCTTCTGTGTAAGTGATTCAATCGAAGAGCCGAAGCTCTATAAAAGGATCGATTGGTGAGACGACAAGTCTGGGTAGACAAGTTTGTAATACCTTTGTTATTTCTGCATAGTTATATATATGAAATAGTTTATGGTTGAATGCATGTTTATTTGGCCGCACAATATTTCCAGATTTACTTCTGTAAATGTCTTTTACATTTACTAGTTAAGTGAAAGATCAAAGAACCCATAAATTTCTCATCCTGTGAAAGTCTGTAAATGTCTTTTACATTTACTAGTTAAGTGAAAGATCAAAGAACCCATAAATTTCTCATCCCGTGAAAGTTCCAAGTTTTACATCACATTGTTCAACTCAAGTCTTTCTACATATTTGGGCATATGCTTTTTATAAGTTATTTGGATTTGTTAATGTGTCCATTTTACTTCATCTTACTCATAAGTGAAAAGCATTTGTAATTTCTTAAGTCTCTTAGACTAAGAAAAATACTCTGTAAATTTCGACCAAAGTGAATCGACAAGAGAGTAAGCCGACTTGAGAGGTTGAAGAGGTTAGCTGACTTGAGTGGTCCAAGAGGTGAGCCGACTTAGAGGTAGAAGTCAACCGACTTCGAAGTGACAAGTGGTCGAGGTAAAATCAGTGGGTAGAACCCACAAGTAAGTCGAAGTAAATTTAGTCCAGTGGAAAGTCCAACTAAAATTTATAAACTTAGACAAGTTTCATTCGACTAGTGGGAAAGAGAAAAAGAGGTCATTAATTTTTTTTAATATTAACTGAGCGGTAAACTCAACTTTAGTCGACTTGGTTTTGGCTAACAAACATTAGACACTTAGTCTTAGTCTCTCCAAGGAACCAACTACAGACACCAACATAAAGCCCAACCACCCCTTCCTTCTTTTAGGTACCGACCATACAGATGTTGTGGAGGCAGATAAATGATCTATTCGCCAAATATGGTCTTTAAGAGAATAATAATCCAAGAATGTGTATGGAGAGGTTTACAAAGAATAAGGTTTCCGCTACTTGACTAGTGTAGTTTGACCTTAACATGTTTATTCTTCCTAGAAATATAAATGTTCATCCAAAAATCCATCCCAAGAGATAGTGACTCTTCCACAGGATAAAAAAATCCACAGAAATACATGCACATTGTATATAATAATATGATAATATATATTCTTCGCAACAATGAACAATATTTATATTCATTATTTTGCCTACCTTTGATCTTTTTGATGACAATGGTAATGTATCTTACAAATAAAAATAAACTTCGTTGGGGTCCGGAATCTCAACAATGTGTATATGGAGTATATTTCCAATGTTGTTTATTATTTAAGATAAGATGGATGGGCATTCACATGTTGGCAAACTCTGAAGCCTGGATACGAGATTGCATTGCCTTGGAAGTGTGTTTATAAGTGATTACAGAAATGATCAGTGTATTTTCATATCTTTAAGTAATTGCAACAGTAATCTTACTTTTCCTCTTATTCCGATTTAGTTATTTGATTTCCTCATTCTCATTCCGAGTTGCTATTCTATAGAATATAGCATGATAGATATTTAGTTAAAGAATGAATATACATTAATGGACTTAAGGTTGATGGGATTTACATGTTTAACAAATGAACAAATGGAAGTATTTCAATTGGCTACGTTTTCTAAACTCATCTCCTTCGGGTCAATCAATTGATGTTAGTAAACTATATATATCATTTAAAAATTTTCAATTATTAAAATATAAATTATTTTATATAAAGACTTTTTATACATTTAATTATTTAATATTAATATTATTTGAAATGTATTTTTAAAATAATACTTATTTTAATAAATAATCTATTTATCTCGTACATTTTGGTAATAAAAGACTAATAAGAAACGTGTTTCCAATATCCACAATTAAAAATTGAAAAGGAACGGCATATAGTTATGTTGAAAAAAGGAGGCATATAGTCATAGTTACGGAAATGAGCGAAATGCAATGGAATATTATTTTGAATTAAATTTTTTATTTAAAATATTAGTGAAGAAGACAAGTCTAATAAAAATAAAATATTATTTTTAATTAAATTTTTTATTTAAAATAAAAGTAAAGAAAGCAAGTCTAATTAAAATTAGAGGGTATAGTGGATTAGAAGCATTCAATTTGATTTTAAATAAATAAACATTTTCTAACTTATAATTAATAAAGACTCATACACTCAAACAATTCTTATGATACAAATATGGTTTAACACTTTCATCGAAATGGAAGAAATATAATACCATCTTAGTTAAGTAATTTTAT
Organism: Pseudotsuga menziesii; assembly: GCA_001517045.1. Classification (NCBI taxonomy): domain Eukaryota; kingdom Viridiplantae; phylum Streptophyta; class Pinopsida; order Pinales; family Pinaceae; genus Pseudotsuga; species Pseudotsuga menziesii. The sequence continues at coordinate 107,712 of LPNX010014170.1, forward strand.
CTTAGTTATATATTCTTTTGGAAAGAAACATTACTTTGAGTATCATAGTATTGAGTGAAATTAAAATAATAAAATTTAAAGTTTTTTATATTCAAGTTATATATATATATAAAAGTATTAAATAGTAAACATTTTAACTAATATATTATTAAAATGATTTTTAATATATAAATTGTGTCGATGATATGATATTTTTGTTTATTTATTTAAAATCTATTTATTTTTTAATTTAGTATAATAGGTTATACATTGTTTTAAAGTGATGTGTGAATTATACATTGTCTATATATAATTGTTATTTGAATCAATTAGAATTGTAAGGGTTTTGAATCTATTTTTTGATTTAAAACTGAAATTTGAATAATAAAACATTAAGATTTTTCCAAAGGTTGTATCATCGTATTTCTCCAAAGGTTATATCTACATCATGCATTTAATATTATTATATAAATTTAGACCTTTATATTCACTTCAACATCAAGCACATGATCTTAATCCTTCCCCAAAGTGAGAAACCCTCAATCATCGATCTTTGAAGACCTCTATAGCCTAAGCATTTGCCAAAATCCTTACTCTCTTCTACTTTTTGCAAAGAAGGGATTATTGTCCTTATTCCTTTTTCTCCTTAACCAATGAAATGACTTGGGAATTACCACAACATAAAGGAACATTGAGATCTCCAACCTACATGTGCCTCTATGCCATGGTTAACAACACTAAACCTAGTCCTGCGAACCTTGGATTCTTCCCTTGTCATACCTTCGATCTCGCGAACCCATTCATTCCCTTCCTATCATCAACCATGGGAAAAATCATTATTGGATCGATTGGCTCATCTTCATAATCCACTATACCCTCTAGGTCATGCATTGTCCCAAACCACAATAAAAAAAACTAAAACCCTTTCTTCTCACGGAAAAAACTTCATAAAAGTGCCTCCATAAGTGATATGTAATTGTAAATATGGAATTATAATTTAGAATTGGCCACAAGTCCTCTTGGTAACAATTCCTATTGGTTAACCAAGGTTGGCAAGTGCACTGGGGTGACCCCATAGGAAAAGACCAGAAAAAGTATGTTTGGGGAATGAGAGTTATGATGAACAACCAAGTGGAAGTTTTGGCTGTTTGGAATGGGTTGAAGCAAGCTGAAAGTATAGAAATCCACCTCCTAAATGTAATAGGAAAGATTCAATGGTCTTAATTCAACATCCACCTCTTGGAACAAATCCAAAATATTTAAGCTAATTGTATTAAGGAGATAAGTCCTATCATGTGTTGAGGTTTCTAAATAAAGAGGATGATCAAAATTCCAATTGATTAATTGTTGGCCTTGTGGAAATCAATATTTTTTTATTAAAAATTTAGAGTTTTTTAATTTAGAATTATGGAAAATGTACGTTTTGAGGGTTGAAATTTCTTAAAAAAAGAGTGAATGTCCCTTCTTAAAATTAAGAATTTGTAATTGTCAAAATTGCAATTTCTTGAGTTATTTATTGTTGAATATGTAATTGTCAAATTGCAATATTTAATTCTGAAAATGTTTAGAATTGCAATTTTTCTATGGTCTTACAAATTCTCATAAAAAAACTGCAATATCTTTAATTTTTCAACTCTTGTTTCATTGCAATTCATCACTTTTCTTTTACAAAATTTGAGTTTCCCTTGATTATACATGATGAAATTGCAATTTTAATTATTCTCTAACGGTTGAAATTGCAATTCTTGAATGCAATCAACCAATTATTGAAATTTTACTTATAGTCAAGAAACAACATCAATTTCTCATCAATCATAGATGTTGTTCAAATTGTTAATTTGTATTGTCGAAATTGAAATTTTATTGTTGCAATCAATTACCTAAATTACAATTTTTGCATGGTCATTGCACAAGGGTGGCACGAGCTCTCCAACCAATACCTCAAAAAACTAAAAAAATATGATCCCTCATCTATGCTAGTTTAAAAATTTATGAATCACTTATGGATCATATACTTGTTGAAATCCTCAAATTTGAAATTATTAAAATGTGAATTGCATTTTTTTAAATGTGAATGTGAATTGTATAATCTTTAATTTTCAATTTCAATTCAACACTTGAAATTGCAATTTTAATAGTTCTTCAATTGTAAATTAAAATTCTTCATGGTTGAAATTACTATCAACCAACTATCCAAATTTCATTTCTCATTAATTAAAAGAATACATTTAATAATACTAGTTTTCAAAATTGCAATGTCCTCAACTTAAAATGACAATTAATTATTTGTTGAAATTATCTCAATTACAATTTATAGATCATGCTATAATTACAATTTCTCATTTAAAAGTTCTAATTTTATAATTCTCTAATTAATAAAATTACAACCATTGAATTGACATAAAGAGCCTCTACCAAAAATGCATTCAATTAATAGCATAAAATAGTTTCACATATAATGATTTGCAACCAAAATATAAACATAATAATTTATTTTATTATTTCATTATAGTGCAAAGAAAAATAAAATATATTTTTTTACTCTAGCAAGAGTTCCCTAAGATGCTTATATTATATTTTAAGTAGACACTTCACCTAAAAGCCAATGATTCAAGTCATACAAATTTGAAAAATTACATTTTGTTATATTGATTTCATGATTGTATTTAATTACAAACTTAGAAATTACATGAGTTTTGAAAAAAATAATTAATATTTTAACCAAAATTTAAAACATAATAATTTATTTTATTATTTCAACTCTAGCAAGCGTCCATAAGATGCTTATATTATATCTTAGACACCTCACCTAAAAACGAATTATTCAAGTCATACAAATTTGAAAAATTACATTTTACATAAGATGCTTATATTATATCTTAGACACTTCACCTAAAAACCAATGATTCAAGTCATACAAATTTGAAAAATTACATTTTGTTATATTGATTTTATGATTATATTTAATTACAAGCTTAGAAATTACATGAGTTTTGAAAAAAATAATTAATATTTTACAAACTAGTAATTTGGAATGTTGTACTATTTTTATATTTTAAAAAATTGACAAGGCTCACGTAACATCCCTTAAAATAAAGTGATTATGCTTATTAGAGGAAGGAAATATATTTAATTGTCGTTTTTGATGAGCAATTATATTAGATGGCATTTTGACTCAGTTTGAGGAGTAGTCTAGATGGGGACGGCTCTATTGGACAAGTGACAAGGTAAGGAGCATTTATTAGCGTCAAAATGGTAGACTAATTTTTGGATTTTAAATAGTTTTAATTCAAGAGTTGGCATGCCTGCTGCAGTTACATTAAATGCTTTGCAATGGGCTGAATATTGTTAGCTGATAACATAATCCATATACATGGTAATATGGTATCCATCACATTAATAAACGCACATCAATAAACATTAAACATATGAAAGAAATGCAATAACACAGTCCGGGCAACCAAGAAAACGCCGTTAATGCTAAAGGAAATGGAGTGGTGGGTCCATGTAGCCACGTCCGCCCACGCGAAGGAACCTGGGTCCATTCAAATTTTAATTTTAATTATGTCATTCTGATGTTGATGTGATGACCAGTTATCCCACGTGAAGGAATCTGGGTTGATGTGATGACCAGTTATCCCACGCGACGAAATCAACCGTCGACTTAGGAAAATAACCCCGTGACCCCGTCGAACTTATAATAAAAATGATAAGACAAATATATTGTTAAGAATAAATTATAAACTTAATTTAAAAATATATATCTGAAACATATTTTAATTTACATAACTTTGAAATATAAATAAAAAATCATTCATAAAACCTAACTTCTGACTTATAAGCATTCACCTCACCAAACCATTAATTTTAAAAAAACCAATGAAATCGAAAGTTCAAAAATTATTTTTACCAATCAAAAATATTTTTCACCTTAACCATGTAAAGATTGGAACATGACTCAATCCGGCCCTGAAGTCAATAATGTAGCTTAATTGAAAGAAAAGCTCTTCCAAGAAATAGCTTCACTAATAATTTATTTTTCAGTTTCAATTTACACGAGTGTAGTTACGTATGTAACTTAAATTGTCCATCTGTTACCATGGTTTATTTCATTTTTTCAGTGTAGTTAAGTATGGTTTATTTCATTATATATCGAGCGATTGAATCTATTGGTTTTTCACTATAAATGTGATCTGTTCTGTGTTTGTGGTAAAAGGTTTGAATCAATAGGTATTGCTTCCTTCCTCTGAGTCAGGAACTAGATTATTTTGCTGCAATACGCATAGCGCCCTTCGTAGACGTGACTGAATAGAATTATTTTTTCTGCTAACCATCCAGAAATGGAAATTAGAAGTCAGAAGTCCATTTGGCATCTGTGTTCTTTCCTAGTAGTTTTAGCTGCCATTAGTTCAATTCCCAAGAGTAATTCCATGCAGCGGTTCGGGATCAGCAAGTTGGTATCCCTAGGAAGAAAGCAGGCTCTCTTCCCCGAGAAAATTCCATGGGGTCAGGGATCGTATCTGGTATCCCAGCCTCATGAAACATTCATTGCAGGCTTCTATCCCGTTGGCTTCAACGCTTACGTATTCGCAATATGGTATGCTCAATCCAATACAACTCTTGTGTGGATGGCTAACAGAGATAATCCCGTCAATGGATGGGAATCTTCTCTCACGCTCAGGAAAGATGGGAATCTCGTTCTCACTGACGCCGATAAAACCCTAGTGTGGGAATCTAAATCTGGCAAGTGTGATAACGTTGCCCAGCTTGTGCTATGGGACACGGGCAATCTTGTTTTAGTTGCTAAAAATGGAAATGTCGTGTGGCAAAGCTTCCAGCAGCCTACTGATACTCTCCTTCCCGGGCAATCCATGAACACAGACCTTAAATCGAGATTCAGCAATTCAAGCTACACGACTGGCTATTATCGTCTCTTCTTCAACAACAATAACGTTTTGAGTCTCTCCTTCGACGGAACCGGCAATTCTGTAGTCTACTGGCCTGATCCAGATCTCATCGCCTACACGTCTGGCAGAAGCCATTATGACAGCACTCGAACAGCAACGATGGATGAGCGGGGCAAATTCCAGTCCAGTGACGGATATACTTTCAATTCTTCGGACTACGGAGAAACGCCGCTGAGAAGACTGACCCTCGACCCGGACGGCAACCTAAGAGCTTACAGCTGGGACAGCAACTCCTCCCAGTGGAATATTGTTTGGGAAGCATTTACGCAGCTCTGCAAAATTCAAGGTCTTTGTGGAAACAATTCACTTTGCATCGACACCCCAAAGCCCCATTGTGCTTGTCTATTGGGCTTTCGCATGGTGAATAGCAGTAATTGGTTTGCGGGCTGTGAACCTATATATCCTCTCAAGTCTCGAGAATATAATTTTGCAGGCAAGATCAAACTTCTTTCCTTGAAGCATGCTGACTTTTATGGGAATGATCTGGATACATACAATGACCACCGCACATTGGAACAGTGCACGGAGATCTGTATGACTGACTGGAGATGCAAAGCTTTCGCATACAGATTGGATGGCATGGGAAATTGTTTTCCTAAAGGTAATCTGTTCAATGGCATCCAATCTGCAACAGCTTCTAGCACCGTTTACATCAAAGTCTCATCGGCTTTTCCTTACAATTCTTCCAAAGAAGCCGCACTTTCTCCAGCAAATGGTCTGACCTGCCCACCGCCCGATCTGAATGTCGTAGAGCTTCTTAAGCCCGAAAAGCCCAGCAGACACAGACTCTGGAATATTCCAGTCGGAATCCTCATCGCCATAGCCGTTCTAGAGGTTGCTTGCTTCGGACTAGGATGGTGGTATTTGTTCAAACGGTACGGGATGTCTTCCTACTTGGGAATTCAAGGGCTTACTACAGGGCCACAGAGATTCTCGTTTGCAGAAATCCAATCGGCGACCAACAACTTCAGCGAAATCATTGGGAAAGGAGGCTTCGGTACTGTTTACAAGGGAACTTTATCGTCCAACAGACAGGTCGCCGTTAAGAAACTGGAAGGGGTGGACAGAGGAGAAGTGCAATTCAGAGCAGAAGTTACAATAGTGGGAAGAATCCACCACATGAATCTCGTCCGCATGTTGGGCTTCTGCGCAGAGGGTGAACACAGAATGTTGGTATACGAGTACGTTCCCAAGGGGTCTCTGGATAGCTACTTATTCTCGGAGGATAATAAGAACGTTCTCCAGNTCGTCCGCTTGTTGGGCTTCTGCGCAGAGGGTGAACACAGAATGTTGGTATACGAGTACGTTCCCAAGGGGTCTCTGGATAGCTACTTATTCTCGGAGGATAATAAGAACGTTCTCCAGTGGAATCAACGGCACGCTATCGCTGTGGGAATGGCGAAGGGCATCGCGTACATGCACGAGGAATGCCTAGACTGGGTTCTTCACTGTGACATAAAACCTCAGAACATTCTCCTGGATGACAATTTCGTTCCCAAAGTATCAGACTTCGGGCTGGCCAAGCTGGTGGACAGAGAACGGNCGTCCCCAAAGTATCAGACTTCGGACTGGCCAAGCTGGTGGACAGAGAACGGACTTTGTGCTTCTCAACGATCAGAGGGACGCGAGGATATCTAGCGCCAGAGTGGGTGAGAAATCTTCCCATTACGGCCAAAGCAGATGTTTACAGCTTCGGCATCGTTTTGCTAGAGATTGTGAGCGGGCAGAACAGCGCAATGTTCAGTGCCCATCGTCATCAGACGACCATGGGGGGTTCCGGCAGACGCGCTGGTGATCAGTTTCCACAGTGGGCAGTGGAGCAAATGAAGACGGGGAGAATGAGGGAGATGGTGGATCTGAAGCTAATTGCAGTCGATGCAAATTCAATAACAGATTGGGAAGAGGTGGAGAGAGTGGTGCTGACTGCTTTGTGGTGCATACAGTTTGATAAGGATTTGAGGCCTTCAATGGGGAGAGTTGTTGAGATGCTTCAAGGTACAGTTAAAGTGCCAGACATCTTTATGAGGACATGATGCCGAACGTCCAAGAGAGATTGAAAAACCCAGCTTTTTGACGACATCTTTCATGCCTATGGAATGAATAATAGATAGTAGAGTCTGCTTCTCTTGTTCACTCTTAACAGTCTGTCCTAGCAATGTTATGTAATGCAAATTATAACAAACCTCAGATATGATACTTATTCATGCATAGGTTCACCTATTTCATGCAATCTAAATAATTATGTAAGGCTATGAGCCATATTAGAATACTTGAAGACATGATGTTGTGAGACTACAAGCAATGTAAGGCTGTAAGCCATATTACAATACACGTCTTATATTACATTAAGCCATGTTAGATTCTAGCATTATGCTGTGATTTTATAAGCTTATACTGTAATTTTAAAAGACGAATAAAGGAATTTGAGATGGTTTGAAACAATGAAGGTTATATAGGTTCTCACATTGAAACAATGGGGTTGGACATTTCAAGTTATTGTGTTCTTAATGTCATGTATTGAAATACATTTGGAATAAGAATAATGCTTAGAGTCTATCAGTAACTTAACTTACCATTTGCAATCATCTACTCTTATTTCTCCCACATACTCCTATTTAGAGGGAGAAATTGGGAGAGTTGACTTGAGTTACTCTGTAGTAAATATTTTAAATTTTTTTTTCTTTTTGGATATGTGAGGTTAAAACTAAACTTTTACTTCGTGGAATATTTAAAGATGTGGTGTATAAATAAAACATGTATTCAATCATAAAACTATACATTTATATATTTTATGTGACATAACAAGAGAACTAGGGCTTCATTTATATACTTGGGAATTTACTTGATTGTTTCACCTTTTAGAGAGCTTGGGCTCTCAACACATTCCAAAACACTCTCATAGTTTTTCTTCTTCTTTCTCTCTTACCATACTTTTTTTTTCATTACTTTTCTTTTACATAAACAAAGACTAAATTTTGCTTATATTGGAAGCTACCCAATAACATTAAAGACTGCAATTCATTTCTACCTTCTACCTAAAACTTGACTTTCATAAATACTATTTCTACCTAAGAACTTGACTTTCATAAATACTATTAGGTTGCTTAAATATGGTGAGAGGTGAACTCCATAACCTAACAAACTGACTAACAAAGTTGTAATTATATGGACTCTTACAGAGTTGGTTGAGATGTGATGCAGATCTACATTCCAACACTCCCCCTTAATTATAAGCATATGTACAAAATGTTTCAGAGCTGGAACTTGCTCAGTGCATGATAGAATTTACTCAGCATAACTTGTTACTCCTAAGTAACTTTGTAGATACTGAAACGTGTCCCTCGCCAATGGTTTTGTAAAGATGTCTACCAACTAATCTTGAGACTTGCAAAACTCTAAACAAATTTCTTTATTATTTACCAATTCTTGTATGAAATAATACCTTGTGTCGATGTGCTTGGCTCTTTTGTGGAACAAATGATTCTTCGACAATGATATCGTTGAATTGTTGTCGCAATAAATGGTTGTTGGTTCTTTCTAGTTCTTTAACAAATCCCTTAACATTATCTGCATCCAAACAACTTGACATGTAACGCTTGTAGCTGCAACATACTATGTTTCTGCTGAAGACAAAGCCACAATGGGATCTTTCTTTGAATCCCACGACGCAACACCTGTACCAAAATGAAATGTGTACCAAGATGTGCTTTTCTTGTCATATATGCTGCCTCCATTGTTGCTGTCAGTGTATCTAATGAGTTTAAAATTTTCTGAGCTTGAATACATAATGCCAAGGTCCTTTGTGCCACTTTCATACCTCATAATTCTCTTACCTACTTGTCAATGAGAGTCTTTTGGTGACTCCATGAATCTTGAGATTAGACTTACTCCATACATGATGTTTGGCCTTGTCACATTTAAATGCATAAGGCTACCAATCATCCTCTTAAACAACACAGGATCTACATTTGATCCATCATCATCCTTGCTCAATTTTAATATTGTTATCAGTAGTGTTGGGGCTACCTTGCAATTAGTTAGATATTAAATCATTTTACAACTGTGTTTGCATACTTGAAGTGTGATATAAATATACCACTTTCATATTGCTGGAATTCAATGCCTAGAAAATACTTCATAAGCCCCAAATCAGTCATTTCAAATTCACTTTCCATGATTCTTCTAAAATCCTTTATGCCTAAATGACGAGTAAATATTAAATCATATACACACAGACAAACAATTAACATGTTACATTGCTCAATAACTTTGAAGTATAGCATCGGTTCACTTTCACTTCTTTGAAATCCATTTTGGGTGAGATAGGAATCAATGTGATTTTACCAAGCTCTAGGAGCTTGCTTCAAACCATAGAGTTCCTTCTTCAATTTGTGTAATTTGTGTTCTTGTATTGGAACTTCATAGCCTTGTGGCTGTTCCACATACACTTCCTCCTCTAGAAAGGCATTCAAAAATGCACGTTTAACATTCATTTGATAAAGAAGCCATTTTTTTGTGTAGCAATAGCCAAAATTGTTCTAATTATGTCCATGCGTGCGAACGATGCAAAAATTTCATTGCATTTATGTCAGGATGCTATGTGAACCCTCTTGCTACCAATCTTTCCTTGTGCTTCTGTACATTTTCATCAACATCTTGCTTGCTCTTGTAAATCCATTTAACACTAATTACATCCTTATCTTTCAGTACATATACCAGCTCCCATGTTTGGTTCGTCTCAATGCATTTGATCTCTTCATCCATGTCTTGTGCCCATAATTCATCTTTGACAGCTTCCTCGAATGTTAGAGGATCATCTATTTGATATACTAATGCAAAAATAGAGAATGAATTTGGTTTACCACCGTCATATATTCACGTAGAATTCTTGTCTTTATTGGATTTGCCAATGTCGACCTCGTTGAACTGCTTGATGGATTTTGTTGAGCTCTTGGTGTGCTTGTCGGCGTAGCTTGAGCTGCGACTTGTGTCGAAGTTCCTTGTGCTGAAACATGTCACGATGTCATGGGAGTCGACGAGGCTGCGATGTTTTGGATTACATGTGGTGGTTGAACCACTTTCTCTGTCATATCATCATGCTTGAGAATCGACAAAATCTTGACATTCTTCTTGACGGTTCCATCCCACACTTCATTCTCAACAAATTGAACATCACGGTTGATAATTACTTTCCTTGCAACAGGGTCATACACCTTATATGCTTTTGTGTCTTCAAAATAACCAAAAAAATGCATTTCTGTCCCTTATTGTCTAATTTCCTTCTGAGCTCATCTGGAACATGAGCATATGTGACACAACCAAAAGCTTTTCATACTTGTACATGCTTCTTAAGGGACTTTGTCCTTCACACTCTTTGTCAGACAACGGTTCATGATGTATACAACAGTTGCCACTGCCTCATCCCAATATTCATTTGGAAAAGGCTTGGCTTCCATCATGTTGTGTGCCATATCTACAATACTTTTGTTCTTTCTCTCTATGACACTGTTCTACTGAGTTGTATATCGCGTGGTGAATTGCTTGTGTATGCCACAAGTCTTGAAAAATTTAGGAAATCATTTGAGACATATTCACCACCTTTGTCTATCCTTAATATTTGTACATGTGTTATATCCACTTTGCTTCTCCATGAGTGCCTTGAATTGTTGAAAACAACCAAATGCATTAGATTTATGTTTTAGAAAATATACCCATGTTTTTCTTGTGAAGTCAACAATAAAAGTAAGAAAATAATTGCAGCCTCATATGGAAGGTGTTTGCATTGGGGCACAAATATCAGAGTGCATAGTTTCAAGTGGTGTGCGTTCTCTATATGACTTTTTGACTGGAAAATTCTCTCTATGTTGCTTGCCAAAATGCAGCCTTCACAAACTCTCTATGGTTTTTCGATCAATGGAAATACTTTCACCATATTATTCATGTGCAATAGCTTCATCCCACCAAAATTCAAATGTCCAAATCTGAAATGCCAAAGCCACGACTCATATTGCACCTCTGATTGAAATGTTACTTGAATTTCAACGCTGTCTTTTTCTTCCTTCTTGCAATGCTTGTCTACTTCCTTGATTTCTACTTTAAATACAACTCCTTAATTTTTCTTTCCTTTCATGTCTGGCCTTATCCTCAAAGGAAACAAGTGATTGCTTGTCACCCTTACTCTTTCTATCAATTGGTCTCTTGGATGTATGTCTTTAATCACACAATGGTTGTCTTCCATGTAGACTCTGTAACATTTTGTAATAATTTCCTAGTGCTCATCAAATTGTGTTTCAGACTTTCGACATAACAAACATCAAGCATAGTTTTTTTCTCCCCTTGTTTTGTCAAAATTCCAACAATACCTTTTCCCAAAACAGTGACTTGGATATTGTTTCCAAGTGTGACATCAATTTGAATTGATTTATCTAGACTGGAAAACAAATTTAAATTACCAGTCATATGATTGCTACAACCTGGATCTAGATACCATATGTCACATGGAATTTCATGGAAAACATTGCATTCAATTGGGGATGCACATGCCAAAAAAATTGTGATGCTCGAAGTGTCGGTGTTGCTCGACTGGTTTTGACCTTGCTTTCCTTGGTCATATTGTTTCTTCCTGCATTCATATGAAAAATGTCCAAATTTCTTCCAATAATGACATTGTATTTTTCATATCAAACATGTGACCACTTGGATGACTAGGATTTTGATTTTTTCCTCCACCATCAACATTTGTAGGAATTCTACTGCATCATCCTCTAAAAAAAATTATTTCTCTGCCTCTAGAATTAGATATCCCCCTGCCTCTTCCACGACTTATGGGATATTCTGCTGCAAATGCACCTTCTAATTATGTATTTGATCTACTAATTCATGTTCATGATTAATGAGTGATGCTTGTAACCGATCAATGGTAAACTAGGACATGTCTTTGTTTTCTTCCAAGGTCACAACCAAAGATTCAAATTTTGGGGGAAGACTTCTAAGTACTTTTTCAACAAACCTTATGTCTTCTATATTTTCTCCATGAGATTTCAATTGATTTATCAGACCAATAACTCTAGTGTAAAATGATTCCACTGACTATGTATCTTTAATTGACATAGATTCAAAATATCTTCTAAGAATATGCAATTTAGAAGTCTTTACCTTGTCCAATCCTTCATAGGCAGCTTCCAATGTATCCCATGCCTCCTTAGTGGTCTTTGGTTTTGCTACTCTTGGGAGTATGCTTTCATGCATGGATTGATGTATATTGAACAGAGCCTTTCCATCTTTCTTCCTTTGTTCCCTCAAGGCATCCTTCTCAGCTTATGTGAGATTATTACATGCCGCCTGATTTGTTGGTTCAGTATAGCCATTTTGGAATATCTCCCATACATCTTGGACTATGAACAGAGCCTTCATAGTTAGAGACCAATATTCATAATTATTTCCTGAGAAAATTGGAGTTTGAAGAATTGACATTTGTGCACCAGAAGTGGAAGCCATTTTTTTCATTGTTATTTTCCTTAGACAATTACTTTTTTTCCTTTTTAAGACAAGGTTTCTTTCCTAAACCTCGTTCTAATACCAGATCCAGGGAGAATCTAAAACACTACACTTGAGTTACTATGTAGTAAATATTTGAATTTTCTTTTCTTTTTGGACTGTGACTCACTACCTTTTGGGAAACCCCACTTCTTTCTTTGACGGGTTAGCTTTGATTAGTTTACTTCGTTCGAAACGACTTCGATAGGATTTTACTTCGACAACGTTTTACTGCGACGGATAAGTATTCACACTTGACTGCAACAAACTTCACTTTGACAAGACTCAAATTTCACTTTCACGTCGACACACCTTTTATGGACTTTTATCTCGACAGACACCCACTTCACTTTTACTTGGAGGGGCTCTTACCACGACACAATTTTAAGTGCGACTAACTCCCGCTTCGACATGATTATAATACTAAAAGGTTATCTTTCTATATAAAGTATATTTCCACTTCGACATGCAAGGCACTTTTTTACCACCCGATTGGTTAAGATAACTTCAACATGACTCAACTTTGATAGGTCCACATTTAATAGAAATTTATAAAAGAAGATTTCTTTATTTAGTAATTCTAACAAGAAAAACACATTTCACCACTCCGTAACTTGGATAAACGTAGACACAACTTTAATATGACAAGTTCACAATATTATATAACAAAAATATTAAATAATATTTGTGTCGAGTACTCTAAGGTTAAAACTAAATATTTACTCAGTGAAATATTTGTGGATTGTTTTGGTCTTTTACAAACGGTAAATGTAATCAACATTCACACAAGTAATTTTGTTGAATGGTCTTTTATCCTACTCGTAATTGTAGTGGGAGATCATACCAGTCTAGGTTTCTAGTCTTGGTGTCGATGGCTTCCTTAATTCTGAAATAGCACATTCTCTGCGGCTAGTTTGTAAGTAACATCTAGTTGAATCTCACTCCGACCATGCGATGGACGAGAGAGGGTTTATCGTCTACAGGTTGAAGAAGGAAGTGGCGTATCCAGTGTTCAGGTAGAATGGCTTCGGTTTTTGCATGCATTCTAGGTACTGGAAATTCCATCCCCTGTCTTTTATCTGATTTTCTGCTTCGGTTTGGCTTTTATTGCTGGGTATTCCATCGCTGGTGGACTGCGTTCTTTTTAGTGGGTTTATGGTCTTCTTTCTCCCTGTTCTGTATTGGGTTTTTTTGGTCTTGACTGATAAGCCTTTCTAGGTCCCAGCCTCAACTGGGTTATTTATTTATCAGTCTTTGTTGGTCTCAGTTTTGTCTGCCGGGGTTGCTTGTCTTTGACACATCAAACCCTGTTTAGTCTTGAGTTCTTGATGGTTGCTCGATCCTTGTCCTGCCGCTACTGGTGACTGGAGTCCATCCTCATGAAATGAGGACTAGTACCAACTAGTTAAAAATAAGTGGGAATTGTACATATTTTTGTCGGTATCGGCTCGGTCCTACAACCCGTTGATTGATTTTTGGCTTGCCACCTTTTAAGCGTCGTCTGGGTTTTGATTCTTCGGATTTGGGGGAGATTGTTGGTCCTTTCATTGACTTTTTTCAGGCTGACAGTGATTTCCAGCTTTTGAGGTATCTTCAGGGTCTGATTCCTTCTTCGGGCTGCTCGGGGTCTGTCCTGTACTACTTGTGCTTGAGGATGTTTTGTTGACTTTGTGCCTTGTTTGTCATCTTGTCCGAAGGACAGAAGGTGGTCTTGTGGTTCTAACCCAGGTTCTCTAATAATGATAACCTAACTAGGGTTCGCTGCTTGGGACGCAATGGGTGTCTAAGTTTCCCTTCTATTGTGATTCTTCAGTGTTATTTCTGGCCTGTCTTATTCCTTTCGTGGCCATTGATGACTGTTGACTTTCTGTCGAAAAACCCAAAACTCTCTATTGAGGGTTTTTATCCCAGACCCGCGGCTGATGAAACCCTAACCGGGGTTTGGTTTCTGGGTTATCTTTTCGGTTATTGCGATATTCTACTATTTGCATTGTCTTTGTCTTGGAATTTGATTATTACTTGCTGGTATTCCTGTCTTTTTATTATTGAGCAGGCGTCGGTTCTTAAAATTTAAAGGCTACTGTGGGCTATCAATCTATTGTGTTGTATTTTGGCCTCTAGCCGAGGAGAGATATTGGGTTGCATGTGTTGTATGAGGTTTATTTTTTGGTTCTTGTCTAATTGTTTTTGCGATTATTGAAGTCTATCCTCCTGCTCTAATGTCAGAGGCCCATAATGGGTCCCCTGACCCGCAATCTGTCCATGTTCACACTCACTTTCAGAGACGTAGGAAAGCTAAGGCTTATAAAATTTTGGAGGGAAAGTTGTGTTATGTGGTTGGCCGTGACGTCTATATGGATAGAGTGGAAGCTTTGAGCTGTCGTGCTTTAATAGGAAGGTTGGAATATGTGTCTATGGAAAAAAAGGATTGGTTCTCTTGGGCATCCGAGCATTGGAATCCTTTTTTAACCTATGTTCCAGCCATAAGCTTGTTGGTCCGGGGCCGGGTAGTATTTGTCTTCCTAGAAGAGGCGCACGCTTCTGAGGTTTTAAGCCGTCTTTGGAGAGTAGGTAATGGATCTCTGGTTCTAGATCACTGGCATGTAAATTTTGACCCTGCACGGGAAAGAATTCAGAAGAGACATCTCTGGGCTATTCTCCCGGGACTCCCCTTCCCGCTTTGGAATCGATCATTATTGGAAGGTGTTGGTAACACTATAGGTCGATTTGTTGCATTAGAAGACGATTTCATGAACTCCTATGATAAAAGAAAGGCAAAATTTTTAGTAGAATTGGATATCACAAAAGGCCTTCCAACAGAGGTTGAGATACTCTGTCAAGACTGACTGTTTGTTTAGCATTTGGATTTCCAGGGAATCGCCTTTAGATGTAGTGTTTGTCGAGAGACGGGACATTTACGAAGAGCTTGTAAATCTTTGAGGAATGAGACCTTTAAGAGCTCTCCCTTGAATTCGCCTACTCTGGCAGGAAAGACACTAGTTCAGATTGTCTCCTCCATTGGTAACTGGAAAAATGCTTGCTCCTTATTTGACGATGCGTCTGACTGTGATTTAGCTTTGATTGATTCTATGATCAGCAATAGAGGTGTTTCTAAGCCTCAGAGCGTCTCTCCTCCCCCAGTCTCTTCTCCTCCTCGATCTTGTATTAATTCTTGGGAGACTGATCCTGTTGACCCTTCGAAGCATTCATTATTGGAGCCCGCCCCCTCGTCCTCTGTTATTTGCCCTCTTTCAGTCCCGGTTCCTCCTTCTTGGGTTTCTGTTTCTCTTCAGATTGAAGCCTCTCTAAGCAATTCCCCCTTGATTTCTTGTCCCCTGGAAGGTGCTGCTCCCCCACCATTGTTCTCTGAGGCTGATTTCCCCCCCTTATCAAACTCGGGGCCCTCGACTTTTGAAACGCCTCCCCTTAGCCCAGCAGACTCCCCCTCCTTCAAAGACCCTTCTTTGCAAAAAACTCTGAGTATTTTCTCGGATAAGACGCCCCTTTCTCCTTCAGTTCTCCCTCTAGACTCAATACGATTTGAGAATGTCACTATAAGAAGAAAGAAGAAATCATCTAATCCCCCTTTTGAATCGATGGATTTAGCCTCGGCTCCTTATACCCCTTTATCCATGAGATTAAAAGCAGCAGCTAGTTCAATCTCCTCTCCTCCTCATCGGGTCCTTAGAGCTTCGACCCCTCAACCTCCTGATTCCTAATGCGTATTCTTTCCTTGAATATCCGTGGTTTGGGGGGTTTTACCAAGCAAAAAAGCCTCCGTCATTTACTGTCTTCTCTCTCACCTAATGTAGTTCTTCTACAAGAAACTATGACAAGTCCTTACCCAGCTTTATTTTCTTTCTCCAAACTTTGCCTGGGTTGGGAGTTTTGTGCCCTTAGCTCTAATGGACTTTCTGGAGGAGTTCTCTCTGGATGGAATCCAAAACTTTTTAAATGTAAAGCCTTTCAAATTGCTGCTGGTATTTTACTGAAAGCTTCTCTCTGGGGTTCTTCTATCAAGCTCTCTATTCTAAACTGTTACGGTCCTTATCTCAATCGTGATTCATTCTGGAATGCTGCAGCTTTGGGTGGTCTTCTTTCTCTGCCTAATATCATCTTAGCTGGGGATCTGAATCTAACACTGAATGCCTCAGAAATCTGGGGATCCAAAGCTCTTTCTGATCCCTTGGGTCCTTTTTTCTCAAAGCTTTTCTCTGATCATAATTTAGTGGATGTTGCTCCTCCCTGTGCTGGCCCTACCTAGAGGAATGGAAGGATAGGGGAAGATGGTATTTCTAAAAGGCTTGATCGTTTTTTGTTATCAGAACAGTTGGTCAGCTTTCTGCCCAAGTATAGAGCCTGGGCTCATAGATGTGGGATATCAGATCGCTTCCCTATTGTTTTGGAATGGATAGACCATCAAAGTCCTTATGCCTATCCTTTTAAGTTTAATCATTCTTGGTTAGACAATGAAGATTTTGTTCAGATGGTTCGTTCTGAATGGCCTCTTATTCAATCGGACCCCACTTTGGATGCCATGAATGATCTCTCTTTTAGACTTCGAACTCTAAAAGAAAAGGTTAAAACTTGGAATAAATATGAAGCTTTAAAAATGAAAGAAAAATCTGCTGCTTTGGAAGAGGATATAAGCTCTCTTCTCCACTCCTCTCAGTCAACAATATTAAACCAAGAACAACAACTGAAATTGAACTCTCTCAAAGAAGCTCTCCAAAAAGTGTCTGATCATGAAATTTCTTCTGCAAGACTTCAAAGTAGAATTACCTGGGCTCTTAAGGGGGATGCTAATACTAAGTATTTTCATGCGGTGGCTTCAGCTCGGAAAAATCATAATGCTATTTGGAGTCTTAAAGATGATTTGGGCAATTGGGTTTTTGATGAGCAAAGTCTAAAAGCCCTTGGTATTCATTATTTCAAGACTATGTTTGAAGACGATAAATTGACAAAACTAGAATCCCAGCTGAAGGTAATTCGTCTCTTCCCTACTTATATCAGTCTGGAGGATAAAGATTCCTTTTCAAGCCTTGTTACTATCTTGGAAGTGGAAAAGGCTCTTAAACTCTTTAAAAAAGATAAGGCTCCAGGCCCGGATGGTTGGCTTGTTGAATTCTATTTGTTCTTCTTTGATCTTTTGGGTCCTCTCCTTGTTAATGTGGTGGATTCTGCTAGAATCTGGGGCAGAGTGGCTCCAGCTCTCAATTCTACTTTCCTAGCCCTCATCCTGAAGACAGACCTGCCTGTTTCTTTCACTGACTATCGCCCAATCTCCCTTTGCAATCTCTGCTATAAACTGATTTCCAAAGCTGCAGCTATGAGGCTTAAACCCTTTCTGGATGCTTCCATCTCTCCTCAACAATTTGGCTTTCTAAAAAATCGCCAGATCCACGAACCCATTGCTATTGCTCAAGAGGTCTTACACACTGTTAATACCAAAAAAAAATGTGCTCTCATCTTCAAACTGGATTTATCTAAAGCCTTTGACATAGTTAATTGGACCTTCATCCGTCTTTTACTTATTCAAATTGGGGTTCCCCTTGTTGGAGTAAATTGGATCCTGGGTTGCATCCCTTCAGCTAACTTTGATGTTCTTATTAATGGTTCATCTTCCTCTTTCTTTCCTGCCTCTCAGGGTATAAGGCAGGGCTGTCCCTTGTCCCCCCTTTTGTTCATTCTGGTTATAGAAGGGTTAAGTCTTTTGATTGAGGATGCAAAATGGAATGGAAAGATTAAAGGCATCAAAGTCTCTTCTCAGCTCTCACTCACTCATTTACTATTTGTAGATGATGTGATTTTATTTGGACTGGGTTCTTTTGAGGAACGGTTGACCTTCAAAGTCATTCTAGATATCTTCTGTGAGGCCTCACGTATGAGTATTAATGTGAACAAATCTTGTTTCCTGCAAAATGGTATGGATGAGGCAATTATCCAAAGAATTACAGGTATTCTCCCTTACAGGTCTGATGATTTTCGGAAAGGTTTTGGTTATCTGGGCTACTTCCTTAAACCGTCTTGTTATTTGGTAAAGGATTGGCTCTGGTTGGTCTCAAAATTTGAAAAGAAAATTTCTCATTGGAAAAACAGGCTCCTTTCCATGGGAGGTCGACAGTCCTTATTCGTTCTGTTCTTTCAAGCATGCCAGTCTACTGGATGGCATTGGTTCCGATTCCATCCTCAATTCTAGACAAGCTCAGAAAAGTGATTTTTTCCTTTTTGTGGGGATCTTCTTCTAAGACTAAAAAATTTCATTTGGAAGATTGGCATCTTTTGGCTTGGCCCACTTCCCATGGTGGCTGGGGAAGTAAACATCTCCCTAGCTTCAGTCTTTCCTTGAGAATGAAATCTTTTTGGCTGGCATTAAACAACAAGGACATCTGGAATATTCTTATTACTGTCAAATATCTGAAAAATAAGTCTCTGCACCTATGGCTCAGGGAAAAGAACTTCATTTATAATAATGCCTCAATTATTTGGAAGGGCTTCATTGCTACTTTAGCTTGGATTGGCAAAGGAATCATTTGGAAAGTTGGTAATGGTGAATCCATTTGCCTGGGTGCAGACCTGATCGTTGGTATGGGATCCACTTTCACCCTGCCTAGAGATTTGCGAGATTATTTAGAGGATTTTGGCATTTGTTCCTTATCTCATGCTCGCAATCAAACTCCAAATGCCACAGGTTACTGGTTCTCTGCAGAAGAACTTGATCTTATTGGTGAATGGAAAACTATCTGGGATAACTATACAAGAGGTTTGGAATACGACCGTATTTGGCTCTCTGATCAAAATGATACTTTATTTTGGTCCCATAAAAATTATACAGGGCCATTATCTGTTGCTGAAGGTTATATCTGTGTAATCTCTGATAGTTGTTCAGAGATAAGTGACAAAGTTTTGAAAATTTTGTGGACTTTGATTATCCCTCTGAAATTAAAATGCTTTATCTGGTTATTGATATATAGAAATATTTCAACCTGGGAGCAATTGTAGAATAGAGGCATCAATGGGCCCAGTCAATGTGTTCTCTGTGAGGGTAACCTCGAAGACATTCAACATCTTTTTTTCTGCTGTCCTTTTTCTGCTCGTATTTACTCTCATTTTGAGATTAAATACAATTGCTCTTTTCCAATCTTCAGCTCTGTCCATTCCTATTTGGACCAATGGTTCTCTTCTACTGCGCGATCTGCTCCATTCAGCTTCTTGCCACTGTTTATTTTTTGGGGAATTTGGCTCCTCCGAAATCACTGCTTATTTGAAAACAAGAAACCATCCTTCTCTGCTTTGATTTCCAGAATTGAAGGCTTGGTAAATACTTACCCTGTGCCTTTGAAAATTCTTAAAGCCCACAACATTGGCCCTGAACCGTTAAAATGTTTTCCATGTGGTTTTTTCGATGGAGCTGTTGCGGAGAATATAGGAGGCTCAGGTTATGTGATTTTTATCAATGATTCCCACTTCTTTAGTTTTTCAATGGGTTGTGGGAGAAGTTCGAATACAAGAGCAGAGTTATTGGCTTTGTGGGCAATTCTTAGAGTCAGTTTATTGATGGGTATTCCTTTGCAGCTGATTTATGGGGATTCCATGGTTATAATCTCTTGGCTTAACAGAATTTTTGCACTTGATGTTCCATCTCTGATGCATTGGTGTTGCGACATAAGACTTATGCTTCAAAAGGCCCCACCAGTGATATTTAAACACACATATCGTGAGCATAACACGCTGGCAAATGCACTCTCTAAACAAGGCCTGAATTTGGATCTGGGATTTGTTTCTTTTTCAGAAACAATGGATGGTTTGATTGTGAATCATGGCAATCTTAATCTCTTTTAGAGTAGCTGATTATCTCTTTTATTCAGCTTGGTATTAGCAGTTGATTGATTATCACTATTTGGTCTAAGTGAGTCCTTCCTGCCAGCATGTATTGCTCTGATTTGTATGTTTGAAGTTCATCTTCGATATTTCTGAGTACTTCTGACCTAATTTATCAGGGATGATGAGAAAAGTCTGCTACGATCAGACTTTTTCTTTTGGTTTTATTGTTATGTATTGTCATTTATACTTGTATGTGATGGATCTGGGATTTGGTAGTCATCATGCTGATATGTAAATGATGTCTTTTGATTCACATGAATAACAAAGACTGGTATTTTTTCCTCTGAAAAAAAAAGTAATTTTGTCGAATATGTGAGGCATAAATAAAACATGCATTTAATATTAAAACTATAGGTTTATATATATTGTCATGACATGACAAGAGAACTACAACCACATTTACATATAACTTGGGAATTTACTTGGATGTTTCATTTTTTACAGAGCTTGGGCTCTCAACACATTCCAAAACATGAGCTTGATCTCTCGAATTATTCTCAGAGTTTTTCTTCTTCTCCTTTCTCTCTTACTCTGTTCTTCTCCTAGAGACTCTTTTTCATTCTCATTCTTCTACATATACAAAGACTAAATTTCACTTCTCTTGGAAGCTACCGATTAATATTAAAGACTGCAATTAATTTCTACCTAAAAAATTGACTTTCAGAAATACTATTCC
Source organism: Pseudotsuga menziesii (assembly GCA_001517045.1). Lineage (NCBI taxonomy): Eukaryota > Viridiplantae > Streptophyta > Pinopsida > Pinales > Pinaceae > Pseudotsuga > Pseudotsuga menziesii. The sequence goes on from LPNX010014170.1 coordinate 128,754, forward strand.
GCTACTTAAATATGGTGAGATGTGAACTCCATAACCTGACAAATTGATTGAAAAACTTGTACTTCAACGGACTTTAACTGAGTCGGATGAGATGTGATCCAGATATTATTGTAATTAACATTTCCAACACTATTATGTTTAGGATCACGATTTGAATGTCAGTAATTCAAAGATATGATAGATTTGTTTTGTAAGGATACATGAATGGATATTAATGAAAGGAAGTCAACCATTTATAGGTTGTAGGAACAAGAGGTGCAGAGGTCGTTTTGGAGGAGGTATTTTCCCTACTCTTCCCTAAATCTGGCATATGGTTTGAACTATATGGGTTATAAGCTCAAACCTAATTGATATGGTAAGGTGGATTGGTTTTGGTTGGTGGCCATGATCGAAGCTAGGATTAATAACTGGTGCAATAGGTGGATATCCTAGGGTAGGAAATTAGTTTTGATCAAATATGTGTTGGAAGCTCTGCCGGTATACTAATACTTGAGGGTGCACATTTCCAAGGTGATATTGGAGAAGATTCGACAAATGTGTTTCAACTTTCTTTGGAAGGGGTGAAGTGATTATGTGGGTAGCCACTTGGTCAGTTGGAGGTGTGTAGAGACTTTGAAAGATTGTGGTGGCTAGGGTTGGAAAAAATATTTTGTTTGAACTAGGTCCTTGCTACTAAATATCTGTGAAATTTCCTATCTTAGGAGATTCTTTGAAACGAATAACATTGGCCAAATACTTGGTGTTAGTATCCATCATTGAATGGATCAAGACACATGAAACATCTATTCTATTCATCAGGTCTCAAATCATTTTAAAGTCGTGACCATGGTTTTCCCCATCACTAGCTGATATTTAGCATGGAAGGTGGGTGATGGAAAGGTTATTCATGTGAGATCTTTGTCACCTGTAAAATCAGGTTTGTCACACTCTTGATAAGTTCAATTGTCCACTTACCACCAATTTATGGCATCAAGGTTGGTTGGAAGCCAAAACGTTAGGGTTTGAGAGTGAATGTAAAACTCAATGGTATGACTATTGACAACAACTTTCACATAACCATGTTCTTATGAAAGTGGAATTAGATTCCTTGGTTTAGTCTTTTAATTTGTGATGTGGTCACTATTGAGCTAGTTTCAGATATATTTATTTAACTTTGAATTCTCCTCTCAACCACAAATGGCAAATGGTTGTGGAAGAAGATATGGTAAGTGGTGGCTCCCCATAAGAGCATGAGCACAACAACAAAAGCCATGTTTTAGCACCACTTATGTTATATGGTGTTATAGTGGTGGTAGTTGTACGAGTTACAATTTTTTGGTGTTAAGTGAAAGCTGGTCATTTCAATTTCCTTACAATATACAATATAGAGAAGGTCTGTCTGGCCGTCTTTCGAGTACAATAGGCAACCTGGCTTCGCTGGAGAAGCTCGATCTTTCGGGAAATATCTTATCAGACGTTATTCCTCGCCAAATAGAAAACTGCACTGAGTTTCATCAACTAATTTTGGCCAATGATTTCTTCACTGGCTTCATTCCTCGCGATATCGGGAACCTCAGCCTTCTTACCGTTCTCAATATCAGTACCAACAAATTTTTTGGTTTTATTCCGCCTGAAGTGGGTAATCTGGTAAGCCTGACTACTCTCTCTTTAGATACAAATAATCTCACTGGTATTATTCCTTCGTCCATCGGGAAGCTTGCCAGTGTTGAAACCATCACGAAAAATTCCAACTCTTTTAGTGGCTCTTTATTGCCCGAAATTAGCAATTGCACTCAGCTGGTGAATTTGATCTCCCAAAGTTCGGGATTGCAAGGCGACATCCCACGAGAAATCGGGAATTTGAAAAAGCTTGAAGCGTTGTTGCTGTTCAGTAACCATTTGATTGGTACTCTCCCTTGTTCTATTGGAAACTACAACCAGACCAGAGCAAGTGAGACCAAGAAACATACTTTGTAAATTCTGACTAATACCAGACCAGAGCAAGTGAGACCAAGTAAACTGGTCGAGTAAAACCGACAAGTTGTCGAAGAGATCAAACCGACAAGTAGTCGATTAAGTTCTTTCTAAGTGGTAGAACTGACAAGTTGTCTGTTACCGACAAGTTGTCGAATCCAACAAGTGGTCGAAGTAAAACTGACAAGTTGTCTGTTATCGACAAGTTGTCGAATCCAACAAGTGGTCGAAGTAAAACCGACAAGTTGTCTGTTATCGACAAGTTGTCGAAGCCAACAAGTGGTCGAAGTAAAACCTATCGGTAAAACTGACAAGTAAGAACTTGTTGAGGTAAGATAGACGGGTCTAAAAGGTTGACCAAATTTGGTATACTTGTCTAGTCAACTTCACTCAACAAGTAAAAATAAAAAGTAGTCAGCATGAAATTTTTAAATAACTCAGCGGTAATCTCAAGTTTAGTCGGCTCGGTTTTGGATAACTGGTATCAGAGCAAGGTTTAGGAAAGAAATCTTGTCTTAAAAGTGGAAAAGTAATTTTCTAAGGAAAATTAAAAATTAAAAATGGCTTCCACTTTTGGTTCATTGCAAACTCCAATTTTTACAGGAAAGATTTATGAATATTGGTCTCTAACAATGAAGGCTTTGTTTAGAGGTCAATATGTTTAGGAGATAGTCCAGCATGGTTATGCAGAACCAATAGATATGAAAACATATAACAATCTCACACAAGCTGAGAAAGATGTATTGAGGGAACAAAGGAAGAAAGATGCAAAAGCTTTCTTCTACATACGTCAAGCCATGCATGAAAGCATACTCCCAAGAGTAGCAGCAACATTTAATCATTAAGAAGGCATGGGACACATTGGAGGCTGCTTATCAAGGCTTGGGAAAGGTAAAGACTTCCAAGTTGCATATTTTAAGAAGAGATTTTGAATCTCTATCCATGAAAGAATAAGAGACTATAGACTCATTCTACACTAGAGTTGTTGGTTTGATAAATCAACTGAAATCTCATGGAGAAGACATAGAAGACCAAAGAGTAGTTGAAAAAGTTCTCAGAAGTATTCCCCCAAGATTTGAAAACTTGGTTGTGACCTTGGAAGAACACACATGTATGTCGGTGTTTACCATTGATGAGTTGCAAGCTTCACTCATTAATCATGAACACAGACTCGGTAGAACACAAACATCATTGGAAGGTGCATTTGTAGCACAGTCATCCATAAGCCATGGTAGAGGCTGGGGGAGAAACAACTTCATAGGTACAGGAAGAAGTTCTTCCAGACGAGGACGAGGTAGAAGTCCTGCAAATGTTGCTGGTATAGGAGAGTATCAAAATCCAAGTCAACCAAGTGGCTAGAGGTTTGATAAATAAAAAATCGAATGTCGTTATTATAAGAAATTTGGTCATTATGCATATGAATGCAGGAAGAAGTAATATGACCAGGGAATGCAAAACCCAAATCAGTCGACCAGCACCAGTACTCCGACAAGTGCAATGTTAATGGCATCTACATCTCCAATTAAATGCAATGATGTTCAAGAAAGTCCACATGACATATGGTACTTAGATTCAGTATGCAGCAATCATATGACTAGTAATTTAAATTTGTTTTCCCGTCTAGACAATTCAGTTCAAACTGATGTTACACTTGTCAACAATGTCCAAGTTATTGTTTTGGGAAAGGGTATTGTCTGTATTCTAACCAAACAGGGGGAGAGTAAGTATATCCCTGATGTCTATCATGTCGAATGTCTGAAACATAATTTTTTGAGCATTGGACAGTTGATATAAAAAGGCTACAAAGTCTACATAGAAGATGATCACTGTGTGATTAAAGATAAGCGTCCAAGCGACCTGCTGATAGCAAAAGTGCCAATGACAAGCAATCACTTGTTTCCATTGAGGATAGTTCCCGAAATGAAAGGGAAGACAAATACAGGAGCTGCATTCAAGGCAGAAAGTAAAGAAATAGTCGAGTCCCTCGACAAGAAAGAAAATGGCAGCGCTGATTTTCAAGCAGCATTTCAAACAAAAGTTCAGGATGAATCCTAGTTGTGGCATTTCAGATTTGGACATCTGAATTTTGGTGGGCTGAAGCTACTACACACAAAGAATATGGTGAAATGATTTCCACTGATTGACAGATCAGAAAGGGTTTATGAAGGTTGCATCTTTGGCAAGCATCATAGAGAGACTTTTCTAGTCAAAAATTCATATAGAGCACACACACCACTTGAAAATGTGCACTCTAATATTTGTGGTCCAATGTAGACATCATCCATTGGTGGCTGCAATTATTTTCTAACTTTTATTGATGACTACTCAAGAAAAACATGGGAATATTTTCTGAAACATAAATTTGTTGCATTTAGTTATTTTTAGCAGTTTAAGGCACTTGTGGAGAACCAAAGTGGACAACACATCAAGATCTCAAGGACCAACAAAGGAGGTGAATATGTTTCGAATGAATTTCTAAATTTTTGCAAGGCCTGTGGCATACAAAAGAAATTCCCTACACATGACATGAATGGTGTTGCTGAAAGAAAGAATAGAACCATCATGGAGATGGCGCGAAGCATGTTGGCAACTTATGAACCGGTATCCGACAAAGAGTGTGAAGAACAAAGTTCCTCAAGAAGCATGGACATGTATGAATCATAGTGTTTCTCTTTTAAATTTTTTTGGTTGTGTTGCATATGCTCATGTTCCAGATGAGCTAAGAAAGAAGCTAGACAACAAGGAACATAAATGTATTTTTTTTTGCTATTCTAAAGACACAAAAGCATACAAGTTGTATGATCCTGTCACAAGGAAAGTGATAATCAGTCGAGATGTTCAATTTGTTGAGAATGAATCATGGGATGAAACTTTTGACATAAATGTCAAGATTGTGTTGAATGTCAACAATGATGATATGGTAGAGGAAGTGGTTCAAACACCACATGTAATTCAACCGATTACAGCATCGTCAACTCCCATGACACCACTACATGGTTCAACACAAGGACCATCGACATAAGTGGCAACGCAAGCTACACTAACAAGCACACCAAGAGGACGCCAGACTCCACCAAGCATTTTGTCAAGGTCGGCATCGACAGAATCGGTGAAGATAAGAAGTCTGCGGGAAATATATGAAGCTAGTACACCAAATTAATTCTCTCTCTCTGCATTATTTTCTCCTATATATGATCCACTAACATTTGAAGAAGTTGTTGAAGAAGAATTATGGGCACAAGCCATGGATGAAGAAATATAATGCATTGAGAAGAACTAGACATGGGAGCATTTTTGAATGACTATTTAGAAGAGGAAGTATATGTGGAACAACCACAAAGCTATTAAGTTCAAGGTCATGAGCATAAAGTGTACAGGCTGAAAAAGGCACTCTATGGTTTGAAGCAAGCTCCTAGAGCTTGGTACAATCAAATTGATTCCTATCTCACTAAAAATGGATTTCACAGAAGTGAAAGTGAACTGACATTGTACACCAAAGTGAATGAGAAAGGTAAGATGCTAATTGTCTTCTTGTATGTAGATGATTTAATATTTACTGGTGACTTTGGCATAAAATATTTTAAAGGAGTCATGGAAAGTGAATTTGAAATGACTGATCTGGGGCTTATGAAGTTTTTTCTGGGCATTGAAGTTCAACAATATGAAAGTGGTATATTTATATCACAATCTAAATATGCAAGTGAAGTTTTAAAAAGATTTAACATGTCTAATTGCAAGACAGCCCCAACACCAGTAATAACAGGTTTAAAATTGAGCAAGGATGATTAAGGATCAACTGTAGATCCTACATTGTTTAAAAGGCTTGTAGTTAGCCTTATGTATTTGACAACGACAATTCCAGACATCATGTATGGAGTAATTATGATCTCAAGATTCATGGAGTCACCAAAAGACTCACATTGACAAGAAGGTAAAAGAATTCTGAGGTATGTAAGTGGCACAAAAGACCTTGGCATTATGTATTCAACCTCTGAAAATTTTAAACTCACTAGCTACAATGACAGTGACAATGGAGCTAGCATAGATGACAGGAAGAGCACATCTAGGTACACATTTCATTTTGGTACAAGTGTTGTTTCATGGGCTTCAAAGAAACAACCCATAGTAACTTTGTCTTCAACAGATGCAGAGTATGTTGAATTGACAAGTGCTGCATGTCAAGATTTTTGGATGAGGAGAGTGTTAAAATACTTGTCACAGAACCATCAAGAATCGACAACCATCTTATGTGACAACAATTCAGCCATTGCATTATCCAAGAATCATGTGTTCCACAAGAGAACCAAGCACATCGACATAAGGTTTCATTTCATAAGAGAGTTGGTGAATAACACAAAAATTTGTTTGAAATTTTGCAGGTCTAAAGATCAACTTGCATACATCTTTACAAAACCATTGGCAAAGGACACATTCTAGTATCCGCGTAGTTATCTTGGAATGACAAATTCTGTACAGTGAACTCTGTCATGCATAAAGCATGTTTAAGCTCTAAAACATTTTGTAAATTTGGTTTAAAAAAAATCCCCATCTGCTCATAATTAAGGGGGAGTGTTGGAAATCTTAATTACTCAAAGATCTGTATCTAATCTCAGCCGATTTTGTCAGAGTCTGTATCAGCTTAGATCTTGTCGGTCAGTATGACAAGAGGGAAGAGTCCACGATTTGGCAATCTAAAGCACTCAGATTAATTTATGAAGCTAAGTTTGTAGGTAGACAATTATTACAACCATTAATGGCAAGTCTGTAGATTCACATAGAAGCGATTTTCCAGGTTTTCTATAAATAGTAGAAGAAGGTTGTAAATCAAGTTAGATAGCAGAACTCTAGGTGAGAAAAGAGAGAAATAGAGAACTCTGAGCAAAGAGTAAAGTTGAAGCTCAAGCTTCTGTGTGATTGATTTTGTAGAAGAGCTGAAGCTCTGTAAGAGGATTTGTCGACGAGCCAACAAGTTTGTATTGCCTTTGTTATTTACGGACAAGCTATTTATATGAAATAGTTTATGGTTGAATGCATGTTTATTTAGTGGCACAATCTTTCCAGAGTTACTTGGGTAAATATTGTTTACATTTACGATTTGAGTGAAAGATCAAAGAATCCATAAATTTCTCACCGAAGTTCCAAGTTTTACAGCAGAGTGGTGGACACAAGTCTTCCTAAATATTTGGCTATATGGTTTTTATAGTTCTGTTGGATTGTTATTGTGATGATTTTTACTTCATCTTACTCATAGGTGAAAAACATTTGTAATTTCTTAAGTCTTATAGACTAATAAACATACTTTGTAAATCCCGACTAAAACTAGACCACAACAAGTGAGTCCAAGTAAAATGGTCGAGTAAAATGGACAAGTTGTCGAAGAGGTCAAACCGACAAGTAGTCGGTTAAGTTCTGTGTAATTGGTAGAACCGACAAGTTGTCGAAGCCGACAAGTGGTCGAAGTAAAACATCACAAGTAAGAACTTGTCAAGGTAAGATAGTCGGCTCTAAAAGGCCGACCAAATTTGGTATACTTGTCTAGCCGACTTCACTCGACAAGTAAAAAGAAAAAGTAGTAGGCATGAAATTTTTAAATAACTGAGCTGTAAACTCAAGTTTAGTAGGCTAGGTTTTGGCAAACAATTTTTTTATCAATATCTTTCAAAGTTTGATGCACCGGAGTGAAATTTCTTTCCATAAATTGGAAGTTGTGAGTTATAAAGATATTTTCATCAATTTTGAGTTATGAATATAAAGTTAAAATTTAATCATCTTAATTTTCATACATTTAATATTAAAATTTATTTTAATAGTAAACTTTATATATAGAAATATTAATTTTAATTTATAATTTAATTTTTAAATATAATTTTTTTTTATATTATTATAGACCATCAATTATAATTATAACTAGTTATATTTATTTCATTGAATACTAGTTATGAGTCCATTCACATTTAAATTAACTATTATAAATATCTTCACTTCTCATAGTCAATTTGACAAGTGACTTAATTGTGAATTATTTTCGTTGAATGGTTGAGTCCATTCACATTTAGACCAACTAGTATAAATATCTTCACTTCCAATAGTCAATTTGAAAGTGACTTAATTGTGAATTTGACAATTGCCAATATGACAAATGGGGTACAATAATTAAAAAAAACTATTAAGATTTTGTAGAAATTTTAAAGTTAAAAAAAAAACTATAACTCATTTCTTATCAATAACTTAGTTTGTAAATATTTAAGTCACTTTCAATCAACAACTTGGTTTGTAAATATTTAGGTCGATAGGCGTATATATGTTAGAATTTTGGGGTGGACTACCATCTATGCTTTTTCATCTACTGACGAGAATGAGACAAGTGTACTGTCCAGATTGATTATATGAGTGTCGTCCAAAATTAATAATTAATAATTTCAAAAAAAATAAAAAATAATTTAATTAACATGCGATAAGTAGAGTTAGTGATAGTTGTAAAAATTAAAATTAATCTTTAACTATTCAATTATTAGATACAACTACCAGCTTAACTCCATCAATTATTAGATACAACTATTAGCTTTACAGAAATGTGTCTAGAACTATTAGCTTAACTTCAACTCTAATAAAAGTTATATTGGATAACTATTAGCTTAACTATTATATACAACTATTATGTTAACTCCAATGATTCTACAACTATTAGCTTAACTGCAACTCTAATTACTTATGCCTTAGTCCAAGTGCATTTGGCATCTAGGAGTCTAGTTAATGTGCAGTCATGTAAGAGTAGAAATCCAAATAAAATAGTTCGAACTCTTAATAAATTCCTGTGATAACTGCACTTAGTGGCATGGTATTGTGCAACTCATGTGACACTTGAACTCCACCTACCAATTGGGATTCCACTTAATGTGCATAAGGCTTAGTCGAACTCCATTTGGAAGCTAGAAGTCACGATAACTCATAGCTCTTTTATTAACTACAGTAGATTTATATTAGCTTAACTATTAGATACCACTATTAGCTTAACTCCAATGATTTTACAACTATTAGCTTAACTTCAACTCTAATTACTTACGACTTAGTCCAATTGCATTTGGCATCTAGGAGTATAGCTAATGTGCAGTCATGTAAGAGTCGAACTCCAAATAAATAGTTCGAACTCTTAATAAATTCCTCTAAAATCATGTGATAACTACACTTAGTAGCATGGTATTGTGCAACTCATGTGACACTCGAACTCCACCTACCAACTGGGAGTTTAGTTAATGTGCATAAGGCTTAGTCAAGATACCTCAGAGCTCTTTTATTAACCACAATAGATTTATATTAACTTTAAATTAACTATTAATTGTTCGTTTATAAAAATAAAAAATAGCTCATGTGATAACTAAACTTAATGGCATGGTAATGTGTTGTCCATGTGACAATTGAACTCCATCTAGCAGCTCGAAGACGAGTTAATTAGTCAAACTGCATTTTACACTTGGGAGTTGAAGTAAAGTGCACTTCGTGTGATAGTATAATTCCTAATAAAATCCTCTGAACTCCTAATAAATTCCTCTTAATTCATGTGATAACTGCACTTAGTGGCATGGTAATGTGCAAATGATGTGACACTCGAACTCCACCTACCAATTGGGAGTCCAGTTAATGTGCATAAGGCTTAGTCCAACTCCATTTGGAAGCTAGAAGTCAGGATAACTCGAAGCTCTTTTATTAACTACAATAGATTTATATTAACTTTTAAATTAACTATTAAATACAACTATTAGCTTAAATCCAACATGATGATACAACTATGAGCTTAACTTCAACTATGAGCTTAACAACCACAACTTAAGTGGTTTTTATGTTAGATTAACTATTATATACAAGTAATTGACACATTCTTTAGGAATTTTTTTTATAACTATTAGGTTAAGTCCAATGATAATACAACTTTAAATTAACTTCAACTCCAATCACAAATTTTAATTGAAGTGCAATGGTTGATATATTAAATTTTAAATTAACTATTACATACAATTATTAGTTTAAATCCAATGATTCTACAACTATTAGCTTAACTTTAACTCTAATCTCAATTATATTGGATAACTATTAGATTAACTATTAGGTTAACTCCAATCATGATAAAAGTTCTATTAAATTTACTTCTTTGGTGATATATTCTTCTGGACGTATTCAAATATATTAATCTTATTAATATGGTTGTTGCTAGTTTGTTTTTCAATGGTTGATTTTGTGTTTCAACTTCTCTCCTAATTCTATCAATTACTCTAGTTTCTAAAAAAAATCATAATCATATTGGGACTTTGTAACATAATTTTATATTTCTTTGAATTGATTGATAATTTTATATTTCTTTGAATAATATGAATCAATTCACATGTGGTCAATTACTCTAGTTTCAAAAAATCATAATCATATTGTGACTTTTCAACATTATTTTATATTTCTTTGAATAATATGAATCAATTCACATTTGGTCAAATACTATGGTTTCTAAAAAAATCATTTGGTCAAATACTATGGTTTCTAAAAATCATAATCATATTGTGACATTTGTGAAATATGAATCAATTCACATTTGGTCAATTACTCTGGTTTCTAAAAATCATAATCATATTGTGACATTTGTAACATTATTTTATATTTCTTTGAATAATATGAATCAAGTCACATTTGGATAGAATGATAGAACCTTTATAACTGTCCTCACGGTCCATTGTCAATTTGATAATTGACAAGTAACATGCGGTAGATTTTACTCTCATTAAAAAAAGAAAAATCATTTGGATAATCGTGAATTTATATTTCAGATCGCACGGACAAACCCACTGAATCTGATAATGTTTGACTGAACATCGTAGACTATAGATGACCCTAGGATAAAAAATAACCAAAACCAAATCCCCGTATTTTTCGCGTTTTTTTTATAAAATAAGTCAAAATTCCTTTCAAAAATTGCTATTTCATTAATTATACAAATTCAACAATAAAATATATTTATTTTTATTAAATTATTTATTTTAAAGTTATCTAGATGATCAAAATTGCAATTTAAACACTCTAAAATGCAATTTCGAATTTTTTTTATTTAGTGGATCCAGATCATTCAAATTGCAATTTAAACACTTCTAACTGCAATTTCCAGGATTTTTCTCTACCGGATTCCGTCGGGTGAAGGCCGATTTAGTTGTTCTTCTATTTGGTAAAAAATATTTTGGCCGATTTAGTTGTTCTTCAATTTGGTAAAAAATATATAGCAAAATAATAGTAATAAATATTGTGGCATCAGTATTGTGGGTTGTTGGATCTGAATGCCACCGCAACATTTATTATTATGACAACAATACTATGGATTATTAGATCTAAATGCCACCACAGCATTTATTAATCTAATAAATGTTGAATATTGTTCTGATTTGACATTTATTACTGTAGTGCAAGTTGAATATTCTTTTCATTAAATTGTCCCGTATACCGTGGCCGTCGTTGCGTCTAGGTACCTCCTGCAACTGCAACTGTTGGGCAACACATTTACTGTTACGTAAATCTCTGCTTCTTCCCATTGCCTTCTGCACTTCTCAGCTCTAATTACTGCAGTCCCTCGTTGTATACTTATCCGTTTCGGCCAAATCCATTCTGATCCACAGCTGTAGAATTTCTCAAATATGGCGGAGAGAAGCAGTAAGGCGCTTTACTTAGCATGGAAGTTTATCGTACTTATGCTCTCTGTTTTGATATGGAGCCACCAACTGAAGGTAAAAGCGGCAGAAATCTACTCACTGGAGCTCAATTCCGTTCTCAAACCGGGTGATTCAATCTCTTGGCTCTCTGGGAACCATATATTCGCTGCT